>PVJS01049932.1:0-14497 GCA_004027185.1 Glis glis | reverse complement strand
GGGGAGAGGGGAGAGAGGAGAGAGGAGAGAGGAGAGAGGAGAGAGGAGAGAGGAGAGAGAAGAGAGAAGAGAGAAGAGAGAAGAGAGAAGAGAGAAGAGAAGAGGTAAAGGATAGAGTGAGTTAAGAGTGATGTGGGAGCTGGGATATTCGTTAGGTCATACAAAGCTTTGTAGTCTACTGTATGGAGTTTAGATTTTATTATTTGATATGCAATCAGAGGCCACTGAAGGATTTTAAGCAGATAAGTCTCTCTGTTGTGGGGAGAAAAGGTTAGGACAGGAAGACAGAAACAGAGGGCACTACTGAAGAGTTTGTCTTATTCTCTATCCAATAAATTATAGTAGTTTGTACTAGGTTGGTTGAGTGAAGACAGATGAAAGAAGACAAAATAAAGCATATTTTGAACATAGAACTGAAAAGATTTGCAGAAGGATGGGATGTAAGTGAAAAGGAAGTAGGAGAGCTTCTACATATCAAGATGAAGAGAGCAGATAGACAACAATGCATATTCCTGAGAAGGGAAGGACTGACCATCCTAGGAAGATGTCAAGTGATCTGTTTTGAGATTGCAGTAATACATCAACATGAAAGTGTCAAAGGGACAATCAACTATGTGACATGGGAACTCAGAGTGTTGGGGTGGCAGGTTGATTCCTCAACTCAGGAACACGTGATCGGCAGGGTCCATGGCTAACATGAGGAAAAGAATTTCATCACACATCAGCCAGAGGCATGGACAGAGGTTTATTTGGAGAAAAGGGAAGAAATAGACTTTTAAGAGAGAATGCAGGCTACCTCAAGATGAGAGAGGCATCTTGGGGAGTGCAGGGCTCTTTTTTTTATGGGGGACTTTCATGAGGGGTGGGCTAGAGGAGGTATGTGAGGATGATCTCAATCCGGTAAGGTGGTTCCTGGTGGTCTGGTGATCTGGTCAACTTTAGGGTTCTCAGGTTGATTGAGGTCTTCATTATCTGACTGACAGATAAGCTAGAGAGTGTCCTAAATTATAGGTTTCTCAAAATATCTTATCTATCTTGTTAACAATGCACTGGGCAATTATAGTTCCTTTCAGTTAACTCTAGGATCTACAGATTTCCCAGATGTTTGGGTGAGACAGGCCTGGGGAAAGGAACTGGTTTGGGAAGTAAAGGCTGAAGCACTTCAGCTCCAGGTTCTTATATTAAAGTTATATTTTACTTCTCCTTCCTGTCTGTCTCCTTTCTACCTAGTTATCTCTTCTATCCTATATCAAGAAGATAGATATACCTTGGTAATACACTTTTGATGTCACCCACCAACAGATGGCATTTAATGTCTTGGAAATAGCCAAGATTCCACCGCAACAAAATATAATGAAGAGGGTTTAATCCTGCAGGGTAAGCCTGCAAAGGAGTTGGAGTGGTGACTGAAAAGAGGACCATGAGGCAGAAAACATCAGTTCATATCCAAGAACTTCAAGAAAGAAGGGGTACCTGACAAAATTTTAATTAGCATATAGATAGTTCACTGAGGTAACCATAGACTTAGTTTCCTTGAGGGCAAACCACTTCACAGCTATTGGAAATGAAACAAAATAAGTGGATGCAATTGTTGGTATATGTCATCTAAGAGTATAATAAAAACAAAGATCTTTATTTCATGTGCAAATATTTTAGATTTAACTTTTAATTATATCTGAATATGCATGAATATATAAGTAATATTTATCCATGTAAATTTGTATGCGTGCTTTGATAAGAATCTAAGCAATACTTGAGATTGTTCAATATTTTAAATGTTATTTTTCCTCTCCTACTAGAGGAAAACTCAAAATTTATTTTGCACTTTTAACTTCCCCACAAAAGGTATTAATTCTGGTTCAAGACAGGCAATCTTTCATTGCAACATCAGAAGGAATAAGAAAAAGTCAAAATGTCTCGAAAATGATAACTGGCTTCAACACGCAAAATAAATGTTCAAAGATAGTATCAAAGGGCAAACATCAAGGTAAAGATAAAGAAATAAACTGCACCCAGATAATAAAGATAGTCCACAAAACAAAACAAAAAACTCTCTAATTTTATCTTGAGTAAATTGAGTGCATATTTTTGAACTTTATTTTTCATTTACAGTTTGCCCCAGGATAAAATGATAAGCTCTGTTAATCAGAAAAGGTTAATGGCATATTATTTCTTTGGTAGATTGATAACAATCTCTGGACCAAGTTGCTTGTAACTTCCGTCCAAGAGAACTATTGTACCTCAGCACAAATCATATGAAAATGTCAACCGTATGTTTCATTTAACCCACTTAAAGACAAAAAATCCCACAAGGAACATTATAAGATAATGGAATGTATAAAATTAATCGCTTTTCGAGAGATCTTTTCCAGTTTTATTCTCCTTGGTTGAATTCCCTCCCCAATTTGGCCCTCAAAAATGCATTCTCTTATTGGAAGGAGTGTTTGTGGCAACTGTACGGATGCCCACTCTGAGTCAACGCCGCATTCATCAAGCAATTCCCTCTCACCCAAATATTCCCAGCGTACTCCCTGCTAGCAATTCTCCTTTATTTGTACTCTCCGTTTGTACCTGGTGGATTCTATATTATATTAATTCATAAAACTGGCTCTGCCAGGCTCCCTATGGCTACAATTATTAAGGCTATAACTGAAACGATATCTCTCATATTGATCTTCAAACAGAAGTTCTTGTCCCGAAGCTTTTGTTTCACATTAGGATACTAATGATCACCTCCACCAAATGAGCAGCTTAATAGTCACAGAAAAAGCTGAATGAAAAGACTTTGATCACTACCTTTGAGAGGACTACCTCCCAACACCTCTCCCATCCATAATTGGCAAACACTGAGGCTTTAATTTAAAAGAAAAAGAAACATGGCAAAATACTTTTCCATATTTTTTCATTTTTATTTGTTTTTGCAAATACGTTTAGCCCTACTTAGTCTGTTTTGTTTTGGCTTTGTGACACTGGGGATTGAACCCAGGGGCATTCTCTCTCAGAGCTAGACACCCAGCCCTACTCTAGTTTTTTATTTTGAAACAGGGTCTCACTAAGTTGCCCAGGCTGGCCTCAAAATTGCCATCCTCCTGTCTCAGCCTCCTAAAACTAGGATTACAAGTGGTACACCACCATGCTGGGCTACTCACTTTATTTGTTTACCAGGTTAGACAAAGATTCTCTTTGCCTGTAGATTATTTTTAATATTCTATTTTTCAATGATTTTGTTGCCTTTCTATACAAATTGAGGTGAGTTGATTATCCAGTTGAAATGATGGAAATTAGGTAGAACTTTAGAGTGCCTATTTGATTTATTTGTTAAAAAATTGGTATAGATTAATCAGTGTAGTCTCCCCATATCTGCAGGGACAATGAAGTATTGGATGGTTCTTTCATCTCCTCCTGGAAAAACGAGAATAATGACTTTATAATGAAGTCCTTATACAAATACAATGTATCCTGGAAAAATATTAACGATATTTTTGGTAATTGATCAAGTGGGACAAAAATCTCTTTAGGTATTAATTAGATACATTAACATTATTCACTCCCCTGCTAAAAAAGTAACCATACTACAGAGACTTTTCATATCCAAAATTTAAATCAACTTCATCTGGTAGGGTATGAATTTTCCCTAGGAACCTGCAGATGCAAAACTTTAAAGTGGACACTCTGTAGTGGTGGACCTCCATAAAGCCACAGAGGGTTAAAAAAATACCAGGCCTGAGATTTGTTTTAAGTCCTTAGTTTAATGCATCTCAAGGGCTCCTGAACCAATAATGGAAGGCTTGGGAAACCTCTAATCTGACTTGAGTGGAAGAAATAAGGAAGAGCACAAGTCTTCACAGTGCTCAGTGCTATTAAAATATCCACAGAAGACTAATTTGAGAATGCATTAACCACATAGTAAGTTAAGGCCCATCACAGATCAAATGCTAAGTTTGGGGACAGGAAACAATTGAAGGAAGTAATTGGCCAGTATTCAGGGAGGAAAGACTGGAGAGAGAAGGTTAGGATGGAAAAAGGCCTGAGAGCCTTTTAAGACCTTGCGGTTGCCAGAGATTCCTGTGATAATGATCTGCCTCCATTGGCACTCTTCTGCTCTGAGGCTCAGAGGCCCCGCCGAGCCATGGGAGCTGTGGCGGCTCCACAAGACGGAACAAGCCTCTGCATAGCGGAGAAAAGTAGCGGGGACACCCGCCACTTTTATTCTCATGCGCAGATCTTAAAGTGAATAATGCTCTCTAAAGCAGTCTTTAGAAACCACGATAACTCTTTTACTCTGAAGGTTTCTTCCTTTTTTTTTTTTTTTGCGGTACTGGGGATTGAACGCAGAGGCGTTCTACCTCCGCGCTACACCCCCGGCCCTATTTTTTATGCTTTATTTTGAAACCGTGTTTCACGAGGTTGCAGAGGGCCTCACTAAGGAGAGAGAGAGAGAGAGAGAGAGAGAGACAGAGCGAGAGCTGAGGCTGGCCGCGAACCCGGATCCTCCGGTCTCCGCCTCCCAAAGTACTGGGATTACAAGCGTGCGCCACCACGCCCGGCTGAAGGTTTCTTCCTTGAACTAAGAAATCAAAGCAATATTTTCAGGATATCTCCAGATAATAGAAGTTATACATTTGAATAAAATAGTATAATAATAATGCAATATGATATGGATAATACCTGAAGGAAAATAATAGTTTATGACACATTGAAAATAAAATATATATTTCTGTCCAGAGATACCGTTTTTAAAGTTGATACATGTTGAGGGAGTTATACCACTGTCAGACTTGAACACAAATTAGTTCTCAGATGTTGAAAAAGTTTTTTTTTTTTTTTTGTTATTGTTGTTACTGGGGATTGAACCCAGGGGTGTTCTACCTCTGAGATCCAGCTGTTTTATGTTTTGTTTTGTTTTTTATTTTTTTCTTTTGAAACAGGGCCTCACTAAGTTGCTAAGGGTTTCCCTAAGTTGCTGAGGCTGGCCTCGAACCTTTGATCCTCCTGGCTCAGCCTCCCAAATATTGAAATTACATGTGTGTGTCACCACACCCAGCTAAAAAGGGTCTTCTGTATCACCAACTAGTCATGTGACAATAATAACCACATTTCCTTAAGCAAAATATTTCAGGATGCCTTTGTCACAGTTGTAAGAATTCACGAAGATTATTTTATATTGATGAAAATGTTAAATGTTAAATGGGCAACTATATAAGACTCTTCTATTATTCACCTATACCAATAATTTATTTTTCTCAAAGTTTTAGTAGCAATTTTTAAAAACAATTAAGGAAATACTCATGCAAATAAATCTAATTAATTTGTTAATTTAAGACATATGCTTCACATTATTAAAAGAATAGAATTGACATTCATATGCGGAAGATAAGCTATTAATAAATTAGTCATCATATAGTTTAAAAAGGCTGGGCTTTGGGCAATTAGTTAAAATTATTATATGATAGCAGAAAAAAATCTTTCCCTTTTTTGTCTTCTGTCACTTAGTATTAAGCAGTGAAAACCAGCTAGAAAATAGGAAACCACTAGAAACATCCTCTTGGACTGGTCAGTTCTTTTTTGGTTCAAATGTAGTCTCTTTATTTGTTTTGTTTTGTGGTACTGGGGATTGAACCCTGGAGCATTCTACCTCTGAGTTACATCCCTGGCCTTTTTTATTTTTTATTTGGAAACGGGGTCTCCCTAAGTAGCTGAGGGCCTAGCTAAGTTGCTGAGGGCCTCGCTAAGTTGCTGAGGCTGGACTCAAACTTACAGTTTTCCTGTCCCAGCCTCCCAAGTATTGGAATTATAGGTGTGCACCACCATACCCAGCTAGTCTCCCACTTTAAATTAGTTTAACTAGAAAAGAAAATAGTATTGGCTTTCCTATTATGTATTTAATTATCTATTAATAAACATTCCCAAACATTTAACTTACAAATCTACCATGTGGCAGGAGCCAGAGGGGCGGTTCCTCTTCTTGTCTGTGGTGGCTCTGCTTCAACCTGGAGGATTTTCTCCCAGGATGGCTCACTCACCAGGTTGGAAAGCTAACTCCATTGTCCGCTGAAAGCTCAGTGGAAGCAGGGAAAGGTATGCGTTTGGAGTGGCTCTATTTCCTTCTGCAAGGGGCTGTTTCCATGGCCTGCTTTAGGGAACGGGGCTGGGTTTGAAGAGTTAGTGTCCCATGAGGACTGGTTTGGGTAGTCTGATAGACTGACTTTCATGTTGGGTACCGGCTTGCCAGATTTAAGGGAAAAAGAACATAAATTCCTAACATGATGGGTGTTGTGGATACCTTGGAAAATAAAATTTGTCTCATAATTGAAATTTAGAAATGCTCTAACCTCTATCCCTGTCCCTTTGTCCCTCTCTATATACTGGCTTCTTTTTTCTCTACACACTTTCTCCATAAAGTGGGTTAGATGAAAATGGCTGGTTCACATATAGAAGAAAAGTCTGAGCCCGAAGAATCCCAGGAAAACAAAGAAACAAACAAAAAAGGATTCCTGTTTAGGCCAGCCTCTGTTTTGAAATTAGTCTATAAAATCAATAACACTTCAGCATACAAAGTTAGCTTGCATTAAGATGCAAGGAATGACTGCCTTCTGTGCTGCTCATAGATCTCCAATTAAGTACTGTTTGTAGTACTCTTTTAGGCAGGTGCTCTCCATCACGGGGGATGACCAGGGTACCAAAGCTAACTGTCAATGGTGGGAGCCCCATTTTAAGAGATTAAGTCAGTACTAAGGGAAGGTAAAGACAATAGGGAAGAACTACAGAAATTCTCAGATTTTGACCCAACACTTAGATCTAACCAGCAGCAAAGATTTTAAGTTAGGTGTTCATGGACTCTGAGACTGAAGAGGCTCCGTGAATCTTTATCCTTCCAAGACAGTGGAAGACAGGAGCCTAAAATAATCCTTGTCCTTTTAACTGCTCCAAAGCTAAGATAAGTCCATTAAGAGAAATGATCTTCAGAGCCTAAGATAAGCAAAAGTAGGAGAAAGCCAGTGGGGCTGCTAGGCATTGCCAGGTGTGGTCATTTATTCACAACAAACAAACGAATTGCTTACTCATAATCAATTGATATTATTATCAGCCCAAACAGGACCATGTTATTGAAATTACAGAGATTTAAATTGTCTTTCAGGTGTAACCATCTTTCTTCTGTGTAAAGGGAACAATGATCAACCAGGAAAATGGAAACTACTTCCGTGGGCTCCATCAAAGGCAGCAATTTTTCTTTGTATGCACATAAACATATCTTTGAAAAAATCAAATATATTAAATTGTCTAAAAGGGATAAGATAAGCAAGAAGAGCACACGAAGGGTAAATAAAAGTGGACAGCAACTGATGGGGTCATGCAGTTCCAGTCTGAGGGTGAGACAGGGACACTCAACTTAAAACTCTGTTTATGAACCTCTGAGTGTAGCCGGGTATGGTGGCACACACCTGTAATCCCAGCATTTAGGAGGCTGAGACAGGAGGATTGCAGGTTTAAGTCCAGCTCAGCAATTTAGCAAGGCTCTCATCAAACTAGCAAAACCCTGTTTCAAAAATTAATAAATAAATAAAATGAGACTGGGGGTGTAGCTCAGAGATAGAACACCCCTGGATTCAATCCCCAGTACTATAAAACAAACAAACAAACACAATAAAAGAACCTCTGAGTGTCCAGAGAATTTTCTGTCTTTGGATTGTCTTTTTTTTTTCTTTTGTTTTGTAAAATCAAAGGTGAAATACCATTATGTTGCAAACTTCTTTACTGGAAGCAAAATGCTCCAAAGGAAAAAGACACTGTCCTTAAATTGAAGTTTAAAGTTGGACCCACATGAAAGGACTGTCTTTAGAAATCACCATGTTGGCACACAGCAGAGTAAAAGACAGGAATGTGGAATTAGGCAAACCAGAAGTTTCTGTGCTGTGATCGCCCTTGCTCTTCACAGCTCATTCTTTCTCTTCATATTGCCCATGGCAGTTGACTCCGCTGGGGAGGTCAGTCTCCCAGCCACCCCCGTCTTAGGAAGAAAGGACTGAAACATGTAACCTGAAATGACACGGCCGCTGATGCAGCTTGTTGCTCCGCTTGCTTATGTTTTGAAGTTTATCATGTGAGCTGAATTGCAAAGAATAGCATTCGACAGGGTGAAGGGTTGCATGCACTACAGAGAAGGCAAGACTCTTGGCGAGGCAAAAGTCTGAAGGACAAGTGCCTTCAGCATCAACTGAAAGTCTTACTGCATAAGAGTGACCTCAAAAACACTGGACAGCACCGCGTAGCCAATGGAGGAACAGCAAGCGGGATGAACTGATTTAGTGGTGTTGCCATCTAACTGCCTTACTTGGGCATTATCTCTTATGACATTGATTTGAATAAGGCAGAAATATTTTTTTTAATCCACAATCGCTTCACTAGCTGGATGTTTGGGGATGGAACAGCCCAGTAGAAAGAGAGCAGCGGGTTCTACTCTGCCTGGCCTCAAGGAAACATAGCGTATCAATGTGATATTGAATAACTAGCTCTCTAATATCTAGTTACTTAACATCTTTGAGCCTTAGTTTAGAAATAAAGGATACTTGTGTAGGTGACTGGTTTTGTCTCTCAAATGGTATTTTGGATATAGCTAAGAAAGAAATATTTATTATAACAGTAATCCTGCCAGGCCTTACACAGTATTTAGCCCAATGCTCTGCCCATAGAAATCATTCAAGAATATTCATTTAAACTGTAGCTCAATTTCCTCATTTTCCTTTTTATCATAAATTGCTGCTGCTGTCATGAAATGGATGATATATAGGAAACCATTTAAACAAATGAAACACTCTTAGTGATACTTTCACATTCAACTTAACATTTGTCCCATGCCGGTCTTTCTGATTACTGGGATAAAATGCATGGATATAGTCTCTCTCTTAAAACAACTATAAATGTCTTCTTTTAATTTACCTTATTCCTCTTCAAGTTTTCACCGCCCCTTCAGTTTTAACTACTGACACAAATTGAAGTTCATGTTCTTTGAACTTTTCCTCTATTTTTCCTTACTTCAAATTCTTGGCTCTCTCACTGGATGTTAGTCTAGGATCAGGGCGTGTGTATTTCATAATCCTTTGGGAGTTTTTATAAAAGTGACTTCACCGCTATGATTCTGCAATCTCCTCGAGGAGAGCCATCCAGCCCCCGCAATCACTGCCACATGATCAGCTGTCATTGCAGGTGTCTTCCTTTCAGATGTGTTTGGGGGTCCACAAAAAAAGTTGAGATAATCTCTAGAAATATCTTGGTTTCATGGTTAGAATGAATTGCACCTTTTTATTTATTTTTTCTGTTGTCATGCATCCATTCCCTCCCATTATTAATTGCTGGTGTGGGAAATCTATTTATTCTTTGTCAGTATCATCAGAGTGGCCTCATAAATCATGTGGAAGCAGCTTCTCCTAAGCTGAAATTTTAAATGATATTTCACGGCATGAAAAGAAAAACAAGTATTCGATGCTGCATTTACCAGAAAGTTATGAAATATATATTTAAAATGTTTCCAACCTCAACTCCATTCCTTCACCAAGTCCTGCCACCCTTCATCTTCTTCCTTTCCTTCTTTAATCCCAGAACCCAAATTATCTTCTCCATGACTGCTTGCAACATGTCCTGCTTTCTGAGGGGGGGAAAAGCCCAACTCTCCTACCGGATACATCATAAATACTCCTTACATTCCTTCAAGAACTTTGCTGCAAAGCTTCGGTTGAGCTTGTGGCAAACATTTCAAAATTAATTCTCCACTTTTTCTTTTTTATTGCTGCTGAGCTGGGTGTGTCTTTCATTGTGGCCAGATGAGGAAAATCAAATCAGTGCTAAAGCCACAAATTACCAGAGAAATTTGAGAAGATGAAATGGGAACAAAATCATATTTTCTTTGTTTATGATTAAAGTATAGGAACCTCTATTTAAATCATCGCTACTTACCAAGAACACATATTTTTGCCTCTTGCACTATGAAAAATATTATTTTGAAAGATTATTCTGTTTATGTTTTCTCTTTTAAGGTTTAGCTATAGAGTTTCCATTTCAAGAGTGTATTGCAAAATTTGCTTATATAAGAATTTTTTTAAACATATGACCCAAATCATTCATTCCTAGGTTTGCTTAGCACCTGGTTGTATCCTATGATCTAAGTCATTCATTATTTTTTAATTGCCACTGATTTCAAATCTCTGTCCCCAAATCAACAGAATGACCATTCTATATCACTTGATTTTCAAAATTTTCCCACTTGGTCCTATATTTTATCAGCCTTCACATTTCCCTTACAATATCTCCTAAATGAACCACAGAGGATTCTCCCCTAAATGGCCAGGATCACAACTTGGGAATCATTACTCTATGTGACTGATTTCTCCCCAAACAAACACTTTGATCATTTAAAAATGATAGCCCTTGCCGAGAGCACTAATGAGCTAATGCGTGACTGTGGTGTGTACACAATGGAGGATACTAAATGGGCTCGGAATTAGACTCCCTCTTCATTCATCCAAGGGGAGCATTAGGGAGACAGTTATTTGTTAAAAATTAATACCATTTTGGCAGCTTCCTTTGATTTGAAAATGAAAAGGTTTTAAGTAGGTGACTAGTGAAGGGGCTTTTCCTTTTTCTTTATAGAGCTCTGTAAAAAAGCAGAGGAATAAAAATCTTTCTGTAGACTTTACAGAGACAATGAGTGAGCATTTCCCCAACCCCTTCCTCTTAATGTACAGAAAGATACACATCGGATTAAAAAGTAGCAAGGGCTATTTTCTCCAGATAAGGTGCTAAATGTTAAGCATAAGCATTCCACTCGTTGGCTATGTCATACTTACAATCATATTTATAATTCTTTTTATGTTCAACTTGCATTGATTGGGAAGCAGGACTTTTTAAGATGATGCAGATTCGCTGCTGAGAGTTCTGGTCTGGCATTTATTCAATTAAGTGTGAGAATAGCCTGGTTCCCTTCTCTTCCAAGCCTATTTGAAGGGTTTCTCTTTGTTTTATGATGTTCCACAGTTTGTAAACAATATTTTTTATCCAAGTTACACATTAGTCTAAGTTAAGACATTAGTCTAGAAAGTTGCTGATTAAACAGCATTCCTCTGGCTCCTCCACCTCCCTGTGTGTTAATTCCACTTCCTAGAGATAAACACCCTCAAAGTTTTCAGTAATTATTATTTTTTTTAGATTTTTAAGGAAGCATATTTTTAAAATTGGTGCACTGTAATTATATATCATAGTGAGGTTCAGAGTGATAGAAACATATATGCACCTAGAATTCATTGTGCATTTCCCTCCGGGTCCCTCTCTACCACCTCCCCTTCCCCATAGGTAATATTTACATTGATATAGATAGCTTCATATATGAATGAAGGATTATTTGAATTGTTTCCATTATCAGATCTCTCCCTTCTCCCCACCTCTCTCCCCAAATCCCCTTCCACCATTCCACTTGTCTCTCCTCTCTTTTAACTGAAATCCTCTTAGTTGACCAGTTTCTCTCCAGCTTCCACATATGAATGAAAACATATGGCCCTCCACTTTCTGTGACTGGCTAATCTTACTTAGCAAAATCTTCTTGAGTTCCATACGCTTTCCTGCAAATGACATAATTGTGTTATTTTTTATGGCTGAGTAAAATTCCCTTCTGTGTATATGCCATAATTTCATAATCTATTCATCTGTTGACCAATACCTAGGCCAGTTCCAAAGTTTGGCTATTGTGAATTGCACTAACATAAACATGGAAATGCATGTATCCTTATAGTAATCTGACTTCAGTTCCTTTGGGAAGAACCTCAAGAGTGGTATGACTGATCATTTGGTGGTTCCATTCCCAGTTTTTTAAGTAAATCCATACTGATCTCCATAGAGGCTGGACTAATTTGCTATCCCACCAACAGTGTATAAGGGTTCATTTTTCCCCCCATCCTCACCAACATATATTTTTGTTTGAATTCTTGATTACCATTCTAATTGGAGCTAGATGAAATCCCAGTGTTGTTTTGATTTGCATTTCCCTGATTGCTAATGATGTTAAATGTTTTTTCATATATTTATTGGCAATTTGTATTTCTTCTTTTTAGAAGTATCTATTCAAATCCTTTGCCCATATTTTAAATATGGTTCTTAGTTTTTTTAGTATTGTTTTTAAGTTCTTTAAATATTCTAGATATTAATCCTCTATTGGAGGAGTAGCTGGCAAAGATATTTTATGTTGTTTCTTTTTTGTAGTAGCCTTTTTAATTAATTAATTAATTAATTAATTTACTTATTTATTTATGATACTGAGTATTGAACCTAGGAATGTTCTACCACTGAGCTATACCCAAAGACCTTTTTATTTTTCTCATTTTGAAAAAGAATCTCACTAAGTTATCCCATGATGGCCTTGAACCTGCAATTCTCCTGTCTCAGCCTTCCAAGTATTGGAATTACAAGTGTGTGCCACCATGCCTTTCTAACTTTCTTTTCTTTTTTTTTTTTTTATTCTGTACTTTGAAACAGGGTCTCACTAAGTTGAGGAGGGCCTCACTAAGTAGCTGAGGCTGGCCGTGAACCCGGATCTTCCAGGTCTCAGCCTCCCAAGTACTGGGATTACAAGCATGCGCCACCACGCCCAGCCCTAACTTTATTTTCTAATACTCTGAGTATACTCTTTTTTACCTTATTTTAAGCATTGTGTATTGACTTTCTGTTCTGAAAGTTTAATATTATCTCACTTACATGCCATACCTTCCTTTCCCTGTATAGTCCCTTTATGTCATGTGTTTTATTTTAATTACTCATTGACAATATCATAACTTTTTTTTTTTTTGCGGTACTGGGGAATGAACCCAGGGGCGTTCTACCTCCGCGCTACGCCCCCAGCCCTATTTTTTATACTTTTTATTTTGAAACCGGGTCTCACGAAGTTGCGGAGGGCTTCACTAAGTAGAGAGAGAGAGAGAGAGAGAAAGAGAGAGAGAGAGACAGGGAGAAAGAGAGAGACAGCGCGCGCTCGAGCTGAGGCTGGCCGCGAACCCGGATCCTCCGATCTCTGCCTCCCAAAGTACTGGGATTACAAGCGTGCACCACCACGCCCGGCCACAATATCATAACTTTTTAAATATTCCCAGGTAAGCCAAGAGCTACTATATAATCATAATTTCTCTTCAATTTTCTTTCATGGAGTGGCTGATTTTCTTAGTTTTAAATTTACTCTCATTTCGCCACATCTATAGTCAATTTTTCCAAAGATGTTAGAACATTTGTCAAACTCCCATCTATCTTTTTGGCAAATAATGAAACATTAACTAATATGCCCATCCTTTATTTATTTTTCTTCTTCCTCCCCGTGCTGCCCATCATCTTGCTTTGATTTGGGTTGAAGGCTCTATTGGCCCGACACGCAGTATAATCATGGCACTGCTTGTTGTCATTTTCCTAGGTCCCCACACCTCATTTCTAATGCTTTCTTTTCCTTAGCCAAATCCTTGATTTTGCTAAAGCACTTCCCCTGGTTGCTTCCAACCAAGGGTGTAGTGGAAATAATACATTAAGTCTGTCTATATCAGGAAATGTCTTTAGTCAATGCTGTCATTTGATTGATAGGTTAATAGTCTATTTTAAACTCTAGGTTGATAATGTTTTCTTAAAATTTGAAAGCATTCTGTAGTCTGTAATTATTTTTAGAAATATCCAATAGTATTCTAACTACCATCCTTTTGTTGTATGTGATCTCTCTCTTACTCTCCTTCTCTCTCCCTCTCCTTCTCTCTCTTCCTGTCCCCAATCCTCCCTTTTTTTTCTTTTTGTAGGATTTTAGATACTTTGTTCTTAGTGTTCTATAACTGTATGGACTTACTCACCTATTCAGCTGAACACTTGGTAGGCTCTTTTAATCAGAAGACCCATATCAGAAAATTCCAGGATATTTTCTTGTACTTTTTGTTAAAATTTCTGTCCGTCCATTAAAAAAAAAATGTTTCCTTTTGGATTTTCCTATTACGCAGTTGTTGAACTTCCTAAAGCTCTTCTTGCTTCTTCTTTCTCATTCATTCCTTTGTTTTTTTCTAATATTTCTGGGTTGCATAACATTGTCTTCTTCCAGAAATTATATTGATTTAAAATATATATTTATTTATATGTTTAGTTTTTAATTCCACCTCTATTTTATTTTTAATTTAATTCTATTTTTCCACTGTTTTTATTAATTTTATACATCTTTATCTTATAAAAACACATTGTTTTATTTTGAAGTTTTTATCTCTTCGTATTATTTCTTCTTACTTTCAGTCCCTTCTTGTGTTAGCTTATTTAGATAATGTTATTATATTTCACAACTATCCCCAAAGACTACAAGCTTCATGAAAGTATAGTTGTTTTTCTTTAATTCAGCACTT
The DNA here is from genome assembly GCA_004027185.1 of Glis glis. Classification (NCBI taxonomy): domain Eukaryota; kingdom Metazoa; phylum Chordata; class Mammalia; order Rodentia; family Gliridae; genus Glis; species Glis glis. The sequence goes on along the minus strand of PVJS01049932.1, from coordinate 101 downwards.
AGAACAGTACATTGCATGTTTCTAGTGCTCAATAAATATGTCTTTAATTATTAGTCTGTCATTACTTAGTTTCTTTTTTTTTTTTTTTTTTTTTTTTTTTT
>PVJS01049930.1:0-14499 GCA_004027185.1 Glis glis | reverse complement strand
AAAAAAAAAAAAAAAAAAAAAAGAAATAAGAAGTAGGCAGTAGATTACCTCTAAATCAAAACGTACAAAAGACAGGGATTCCTGAAAACTGAAGTAAGGTCCTACCTACTATAAAAGCTTTCTGTACCGTCCAACTCCAGTTCAATTCCCAAATGCTTAAATTTTGATTAAAGGGCTATGTGCCTCCAAGTAAAAACACAAGGGAGTGGTAGAAGTGAAACATTGCTCTCATTTATTTAATAGTCACCTTGTAAATAAATGCCAGGGCATCAGATATCCATTGCTAAAAATAACAGTTATGGAGCTGGGAGATTTTTATTGTGAGGACCAGGAAATGTAGGGATGAAGTGGGAAAAAGTAGAAGGGCTAGAAGTATAGGAAAGAATTGTTTCTGTAATATAGAAGACATCCCCCCTATTTACTTACAAGGAATACCCCCAATTACAACTTGTCTGTTAGGTTCTGGGACCATACGTGAAATCATAGATAACGGCAGCAACAACAGAATGCTTCAGACCAAAACACAGACCCAGATATTTGTATTTCAATACAAATGTCTTTGTTTTCTCCAGCGCCCCTCCCACTTGTCACTTCTTCTGACCCCTTTCCTTTTTTATATTCATTTTGTTGGTGGTGAGCCTCTTGTTCCTTCTCCCTCCTATCCCTGATTCCTTCTCCTCTGTCTTATTAAAGCGTGTGTAAGTCTTACTTACTGATTGCTCATCCCCTTGTATCTGCAAAACAGAAAAGGGAAGAAAAACAAACTTAGAGGAGGGGTGTCTCTTCTGAAACTTGTGCGGGTTTCCAAGTGACGCTGAGCATGCTCAGTAGCTAGGGCAGGTTTTGTTAGCCAGCAGCTGGCCTGATTCGACCTCTCCAGAAATAGACATTTAACCCTCTGAACTCCCGTTTGGAGATGTAATTCGTTCTGCCCTCGCCTGCTTTCCGAGGTTCAAAGGGAAGCAGCGCGGAGTCCGGGCGCGCCGCCCTCGCCGCCAATGAGGGCCCGGGAGGGCGGAGCGGTGCAGCCGCAGCTCCGAGCTCCGAGCACCGTCCCCGCGGAGGCTGCATCGGCCACGGCGGAGCAGAGAACAGCCTGACAGTGGAGGAGAGGCGCGGAGACCAGGGGATGCTGCGGGACTTCCTGAGACACTGGCCGGCTTTCCCGCGAAGCATCATCCCTTGAACGAATTCTTTTTGCAGCCGGTTTGGGTCACAGGGAAAACGATGCATATGTTAAATGCAGCAGCTGACCGAGTGAGATGGACCAGATCGGGCACTGCCAAGAGGGCTGCCTGCCTGGTGGCTGCGGCATATGCTCTGAAAACCCTCTATCCCGTCGTTGGCAAGCGTTGGAAGCAATCTGGCCGGGGGAAGAAAAAAGACGCGTCCCCGGCTGCAGAGAACAGAGAAATACTGCATTGCACCGAGACCATGTGTGAAAAGCCTTCGCCGGGAGTGAATGCAGATTTTTTCAGACAGCTACTAGAACTTCGGAAAATTCTCTTTCCGAAACTTGTGACTACTGAAACCGGGTGGCTCTGCCTGCACTCAGTGGCGCTCATCTCCAGAACCTTTCTGTCTATCTATGTGGCTGGTCTGGACGGGAAAATTGTGAAAAGCATTGTGGAAAAGAAGCCTCGGACTTTCATCCTCAAATTAATCAAGTGGCTTATGATAGCCATCCCCGCCACCTTCGTCAACAGTGCAATCAGGTACCTGGAGTGCAAACTGGCCTTGGCCTTCAGATCTCGCCTGGTGCACCATGCCTATAAAACTTATTTTACAAACCAGACTTATTATAAGGTGATCAATATGGATGGGAGGTTGGCAAACCCTGACCAGTCTCTTACCGAGGATATCATGATGTTCTCCCAATCTGTGGCTCACTTGTATTCCAATTTGACCAAACCTATTTTGGATGTAATCCTGACCTCCTATACACTCATCCAGACTGCTACATCCAGAGGAGCAAGCCCAATTGGGCCTACCCTGTTAGCAGGACTCGTGGTGTATGCCACGGCTAAAGTATTGAAAGCTTGCTCTCCCAAATTTGGTAAATTGGTGGCTGAAGAAGCTCATAGGAAAGGCTACCTGCGGTATGTCCACTCCAGAATTATAGCCAACGTGGAAGAGATTGCCTTCTACGGAGGACATAAGGTAAGCTAGGAATTAAGGTGATGCGTGAAACACGAGACTGTTCAAGCAGCCACTGGAGTGCTAGATACCATCTGTTGTATTGTTGACAGACCCACTTATTTACCATTTTAGACTCCGCTGATATCTAGACTTGCATTAAAATACATACTTATTATCCTTTTGGATCACAAACCATTAAAGAATTACAGAGTACAAACTTTTCTAAAGTTTCAATGAGAATAAAATTTCAGCACTCTAAGGAACAGTCTACATAGCCTCAGGTACTCAAATATAATCGAAATTGTCTCAAAGGCACTTTCTTAAAACCTAAACCCTAACTGGGTAGTAGTCCTAGAGCTTGTGAAGAAAATATGTTTGGAAACTAAGAGTAAACACCTTGGCATTGAGATGGGAAATTTAGGATGGTATTCTTTATTGTTGTTGTAGCTTTGTTGTTCAAGAAGAGAAAAAGTCCATCTTTTCATATAAAGGCAATTTTGACAATTTTGCATGTTTGATCAATGATAGAGTATCCTAAGTTCTAAGAGGAGCCAGAGAATGCCTCACAGTATCACATTTCCATACTCTAAGTTCATGTTCAACGCCCGTATTTTGACACTAGAGAGGCAGTGATGTTAAATTTTGTCTAGCTTTGAAGAAAAAGCTGAAACCGGAGAAGAAGTTCATAGGAGAAAAGAAGCTCCAGAATATTATTTGTAAATATTAAAGATTTTCAACATTAATCAGGTCCCTAAAACAATTAGCCCAGTTACATAAATTGGTTGTGCATGAAAGTAAACTTCAAATGTTAAATATGGCATATTTATTTTATTTTTTTATTTACTTTTTGTGGTACTGGGGATGGAACCCCGGGGCATTCTACCTCCAAGCTACACCCCCAGCCCTATTTTTTATTCTTTATTTTTGAAACAGTTGCGGAGACCTCACTAAGTAGCTGAGGCTGGCCGTGAACCCAGATCCTCCCGTCTCAGCCTCCCAAGTACTGGGATTACAAGCGTGCGCCACCACGCCCAGCTGAATGTGACATATTTAAATGCGATGGTATTTTAATTATCGAGCATAATTATTTACCTTTTAAATCATCAGTAATTATCAGCACTTTTTAAATAGCAAAACCAACCCAAAGGAAAATTTTTAAACAAATTTAGGACTTCTATTCCTATTTGAAAATTAGCCTCAGATGCTATATTAATCATGTTAATTTGTCATTATTCTTGAATAATGAGCACAACGATGTAAATTATAGTGTGCTGTTGGTTTCTTGCATAAAAGACAAAACCCAGCAACTTGAGTCAGTTCAAAGGTGGAGTCTAATTGTACATATATGTCACATATTTATTATTACATATTTTTGGTGTGATCAAGGATGGTATGGCTCTAACATTGTTTATCCATATCTTACAAATATCATTTAATTTAATATCTTATAATTTTTAAATCATAATTATAAATCATAAATTATAAAATACATATAAATATTTATATGTATTTTATACTTGACTTTTTTTGCTATCCTGGGGATTGAACCCAGGGGCATTCTACCTCTAAGCTACACCCCCAGCCCTATTTTTTATTCTTTATTTTGAAACAGGGTCTCACTAAGTTGCGGAGGGCCTCACTAAGTAGCTGAGGCTGGCTGCAAACCCAGATCCTCCGGTCTCAGCCTCCCTTGGGATGACAAGCGTGTGCCACCATGCCCGGCTCCATACTTGACATTTATATGTATTTTATAGTTGACATTATATTCATTAAATAGCATACATTTTTAAAAATAATACAAATGTACCAAAACTAAATAATAATGAGTAATTCGAATATTAATCTGCATCTATTGGTTAAGACCTATAGATAATCCTATACTAAGTAAACCAAAATAATAAGTTCATGTCATTGAAGAAAGCCCTCAAGCACATACAGTATTTAATTTCATATCTCATGCTGGGGTCATTCTTATCTCTTCCCCTCTACAGGTAGAAATGAAGCAACTGCAGAAAAGTTACAAAGCTTTAGCGGATCAGATGAACCTTATTTTAACCAAACGTTTGTGGTACATCATGATAGAACAGTTCTTGATGAAGTATGTTTGGAGCAGCTGTGGACTAATTATGGTGGCTATACCTATTATCACTGCAACTGGCTTTGCAGATGGTGGTAATGACATTTATGTTTGATATTAAATATATGTTTAACATTACTTTTCTTAAAGGTGTAATTGCTAGTTTTGGGTGAGTAAAACTGTGTATATAGCCATTATTCTATAATTATTAGTAGTCAGAAACAATGGCAGACTTTGTAATATTCAGTAATGAGACCAGCAGTATGAAAGGAGACAAGTGGCTAGAAGGTTCTTTCCAGTTCTGGAATATTTCAGACATCTCTGATAGTTTTTCAGGTATTCAACCTTGAGCAATTTTAATTATACTGCCTAATACAGAATGATTCTCTAGTTTGTATTTATATATAAATACACAAACTTTCCTCATGTTTAGTTCTTTACATCCTATTAAGTTCTTCACTTAGTCTAAAAATATTCTATGACTGACTATGCCAGATATGTGATTTGAAAAATTGGTTGACTACTTTAGGCAACCAAGAATATTGTTTCAGCGAGTACTTAAATGCCATGGACTGAGGTGGTCTGTACGTGCAGGTAGTACATGTAATTTTTTATGTAGCATGATTTGGTGTGTGGTTGGTGGGGGTATCAAGCTGCAGTTGTATGATTCTATCCTGTAACGGTCTCAACAGTTTTTTATCAACTTTTTTTTATCCTTTGGAATAACTGAGAAAGATAAGGGCAAAAAAGACAATTTTAAAGATTTGTATAATCCAGAGAAGGGAACTTGGCTCTTAATTAGCAGGAATGGAGGGGAATTACAGTTAGCCCTCCATATCCATGGGTTCGCATCCAAAGATTCAACCAACGACATATCAAAGATATTTGGGGAAAAATTGTGTCTGTAATGAACATGTACTTTTTTCTCTTGTCATTATTCCCTAAGGAATACAGTAGAACAACTATTTACATAGAATTTATATTTTATTAGGGATTATAACTAATTTAGAGATGATTTGAAATATATGAGAGGATATAAGTTATATGCAATCACTAGGCCATTTTATTTATTTATTTGTTTTTTTATTTATTTATTTGTTTTTGGTACTGGGGATTGAACCAAGGGGCATTCTACTTCCGGGCTATATTCCTAGCCCCTTGTCATATTTTAAATTTTGAAACAGGGTCATGTTAAGTTGCTGAGGGTCTTGCTAAGTTGCTGAGGCTGGCCTAGAACCAGCAATCCCCCTTTCTCAGCCTCCCACTAGCATAAGCATGTGCCACCATGCCCAGCTTAGGCCTTTTTTTTTTTTTTTACAGTACCAGAGATTGAACCCAGGGGCATTCTACCTCCAAGATACACCCCCAGTCCTATTTTTTATTCTTTATTTTGAAACAGGATCTTAACTAAGTTGCTGAGGGCCTCACTAAGTAGCTGAGGCTGGCTGCGAACCTGGATCCTCCGGTCTCAGCCTCCCAAGTACTGGGATTACAAGCGTATGCCACCATGCCCGGCTTTAGGCCATTTTATATAAGGGATTTGGGCATCTCTGAAGAATAATGTAATAGAATTCATGGTATTTCACAGTTACTTGTGGTGTACAATTAAGGACTAATATTTATTTGTTTAAAGTGAGCTAATAAAAACAAGTAAAGAATATAATGTTCTTTAATATTTTGAAACAGTACTTCAATGCTTTAGCCATTTTTTTATAAAAACACTTGTCAAATTTGAATCATTCTTAACCTAAAAATGTTAATTTTAGTAAACTATGATTTGTAGATCATTCTTTGTGATAAGTGCCATACATATACCAAATATATTCCTGACTGTGTATTTAGGCCATTGGGAAAACTTAATTTTATCTGTTTTTATGTTTTCAAAATTTACCTCAAAAAATATCATTAAAAAGCTTTTTGTTTTGGTTTTGGTTTTGGTTTTTGGTACTTGGGATTGAACCCAGAGGCATGCTCCCTCCAAGCCACACCCCTAGTCCTTTTAATTTTTTTTTGAAATAGGGTTTCTTTAAATTGCTGCGGCTGGTCTCAAACCTGTGATCCTCCTGTCTCAGCCTCCCAAGTACTGGGATTACAGGCGTGCGTCACCATGCCTGGCTATTAAAAAAGTTTATAATGAAAAAGGTATCGCTGGCATTAGTATTTTAGACATGATCCTTTTATAATAAAATAAAATACTTTTTTAAAGGAGTATTACAGCAAAAAGACACTTTAAAACCTATGGTCTTACTGATGGCTGAGTAAAATTCCATTGTGTGTATGTACCATAGTTTTGTGATCAGTTCATCTGTTGACAGACACCTAGGCTGGTTCCATAATTTGGCTACTGTAAATTGTGCTGCTATGAACATGGATATGCAAGTCTCGCTATAATATTGTGATTTCAGTTCCTTTGGAAAGATGCCCAGGAACACTATCTTTGGGTCATATGGGTGTTCCATCCCCAGTCTTCTGAGAAACTTCCACACTGATCTCCATCGTGGCTGTACTAGTTTGCCGTCCCACCAACAGTATTAGAGTTTCTTTTCCCCACATCCTCTCCAGCATTTATTATTGCTTGTGTTCTTGATGACTGCCATTCTAACTGGAGTTAGATGGAATCTCAGTGTGGTTTTGATTTGCATCTCCCTGATTGCTAAAGATGCTGAACATGTTTTCATATATTTATTGGCCACTTATATTTCTTCTTTTGAGAAGTGTGTATTCAGTTCAGTTGCCCATTCTTTGATTGGGTTATTTGTTTTTATAGTGGAAGCTAGACAGAAATTTAGAAATAAGGGTAACATGAGGTCAAAGAGCAGAGATGCCAGTGTAGTAATTGAGGGGGTTTAAGGAATGGAGGAGGAAGGATGAAGACACAGAGTGTAACAGTTGAAATAATGCTAGGTGTGTATACAAAATCACCAATGCCAATCTCAAAGACCCGTGTGGGACTTGGAGGGAAGTGCTCCAAGAGTCATGCGCATGTGTGTTTCTATCACTCTATACCCCAATATGATATATAATAACAGTGTGCCAACTTAAGAAGAAAACCCTAGGTCTTAAGATTAGTTTTACTAAGAAATTTGACAAAACAATCATTAAAAAGTTATTCATTAAAATAGTATTCATTATAAAGTTCCATTTATAATATATACTGGAGACAATCCAAGTGCAAAATTATGGTGTAGTTTTGTTAGCAATGTTTGGTCTTATTAGAAACCCCTGGAGTATTAAATACAAAACAGAGAAGATGCAGCTATTAATGGTGACAAATTAACCCCACAGAGACTAGTAAAAAGTAAACAATGTATGTGAAGAATCTAACAAGGCTACCTAATGAGATGTAATAAGATATTTAAAAATAAATCAGAAAAATCCTGAAAGTACAATATTAAAGGAACATTATTTTAGATTGAAACTTTGATAATAATTACATTGATGCAAATGAAACAAGGTATTTCTTAAGACTTCTTTCCAAAGAAAAATTTTATACAGAGAAGAGCAATATAAAAACTTCATAGATGAAAAAATGAAATCATGTGACAACATTATTTGAGAATATTCTTCAAAATCTTCTGTAATATCTAAGGTTACTATATTTGTTTGTAATATTTGTACAAATGTATATGTGTATGTTTACTAAATATATTTGACCAGGAGTGACTTAAAATGTGAACATATTATTTCACTCAGACAAGAGAATTTATTTTTTACATAATGATATGCCTTTGAGTTTTAATGTCTTTGAATTACATACCATATTTTCTAATCTAGTCTTCAGTCTTAATTTACATGTAATCCTTTAGTTGACCCTTATATAGAGATAAATTAAGTGCATGCCACTATATATTTTAAGGCAAAAAAAGGTAGGAATGAGCAAATGAGAGAATATCAGAGAGGAAAGGAAAAAAGGCAGGATAGAGGAAAAGAGGATAGGAAAAAGAAAGAAGCAGATCACTGTTGAAATTTTGTCTGCTTTTTCATAACTATCCATCCTTGGGGAAGTTATATAATCTCTATAGGCCTTAGTTTTCCTGTCTTAACTATAGGGATAATGATATACATTGTTCAGAATTGTTATGAAATCATATGCAGTGTACTTAGTATGTCTTAAGTCAGTTCTTTGCAAATAGTACAAATTTCGGTGGAAGCGATTGTTAATATTTATTTTATTCTTACCCTGTGATCTCTGGAGTCAGATTGCCTGGATTCAAATCCTGACTGTTTTGTTTATTAGGATGTGACCATGGGCAAATAATGTAACTTTTGGTGTTTCAATTTCCTCATTTCCAAAATAGGGAAAATTAGTAGGATTGTTATGAGGATTAAGGAAGATCACATATATAAAACTTAGAAAAGAGGACCCAGGTGTGGTGGCCCACATTTGTAATCCCAGTACTTGGGAGACTGAGACAGGAGGATCGCAGTTTTGCGGCCAGCCTCAGCAACTTGTGAGGCCCTCCGCAACTTAGTGAGATCCTGTTTCAAAATAAAGAATAAAAAACAGGGCTGGGGGTGTAGCCCAGAGGTAGAATGCCCCTGGGTTCAATCCCCTCTGTACCATAAAAAATAAATAAATAAAATAAAATAGAAAAGTGCCTGGCTCTTAGAAAATGCTCAATTCATGGAACAGGGATTTGTTTTTTAAAATATGCTTTTATTGGTGCATTATAATCTCACATCATAATGTAAATCATGTTGACAGTGACATACATGTGCACAGTATTTGGTGCCCCCTCCCCCGCTCTCTCCCCAGGAACAAGGGATTTGAAAATGGTTGAGGTGAAATTGTGTATAGAAGAAAGAACCTGCATAATTGTTGTTGGAGGGGGGAAGGAAAATAGTTCTGTCATAGATTTGTTGTACCATCAGATACATACAACCTTAAGTGAAATGTTATGGCAAGGATAGAATTATATTTATATCCAAGTTCACATCACAAAATTGCATGTGGAACATACCATTTTCACATCAGACGCAGAAGGTCGTGATCATCTAGTCTGGAGCCCCAGTCTTGCCTGTTTCACACAGGTATTTCATGGAAGCTCTAAGGGTGGAGACATTCTGTAACTCCCAGTGCGCCCTGTTTACTCCTGTACCACGCTGCCTCCCATAGTCACCACGTTGAAATTCAATAAGGAACTTGAGTAAGTTTGAGACCAAGTGATTATGAGATCCGAAGGTTGAAAAAGAGACACTGAAGCGATTAATTATGTAGAGCTTCTATTCTATTATTTTTAAAGGACCTTACCCCTTTCTTTGCTTTGTATTAAGAGAAAGACAAATTATATAAAAAAACAGTTACTGGAGAGGTGTAATCTCAACTTTTAAACATTAGTAAGCCAATTTCTTCTCTTTATATCAAAAGCAGTTCCAGACAAGGCCAGGGAAAGCTATTTATAGGCCCCTTTTGCCATACCTTCTCACAGATACCTGTCTAGCAGGAAAGAGGGCATCTACGCTACTTGCCTGCCAGTAGAGTGCGTCCACGTGTTTGCAGTGTGTGAGTGTGACGTGGCACAGCAGAAGTAGCAACTGAGAGACACTGTCCCAGAGCCAGACAGTATCTCTGGGCGCGGGCTTGTAATCCTAGTACTTGGGAGGCTGAGACAGGAGGGACACAGGTTGGAAACCACCCTTAGCAGCCTAGCGAGACCCTGTTTGAAAACAAACAGACAAACAAAAAAATTAAAAGGGTTAGGGGTGTAACTTGGAGGTAGAAAGCCTCTGAGTTCAATTCCCAGTGCAAGAGAAAGAGAGAGAGAGAGAGAAGGAGGGGAGAGGGGAGAAAGATACTGCACTAGGAATGGAACTGAATTCTGCCTGCACCCTAGTGCCATGTGATGTTTTTACTCCTAAAATGGACCTTTGACAAGATTATATCTGTAGCTCCTGCAGCATTATGTCTCCCCCAATGCCAAATTACTGAAATGTCATTTTATTTTATTATTTTTTTATTGGTGCATTCATTTTGAGGGGTTTCAGGGTGGTAGAAGTATACATGCACATATTGGTCATTAGCTCTCCCCCAATTCCCACCCCCATTCTCTCACCCTTCCCGCCTTCTCCTGTTCAGCATAGTAAGGATATGGATAAGTTTGTGTATGTACATCTAGTGCATTAGGGTGTTTCCTTCTTCCCCCCTCCCAATCTCCCTCAGTTGGGTCGACTTCTTTACTCATCTAAGGTTTTCTCCATCTTTGTCTGGAGTCCCGCCTATACCCTATTCTCCCTAGTTTCCACATATTAGGGAGAGCATCCGACTTTTCACTTTTAGTGACTATTCTCACTAAGCATGATGTTCTCTAATTCCATGCATTTCCCTGCAAATGACAATTTTGTTCTTTATGGCTGCAAAAAATTCCATTGTGTGCATATCCCATAGTTTTGTAATCCATTCGTCTGTTGATGGACATCTTGGCTGGTTCCATAGTTTGGCAATTGTGAATTGTGAAGCTATAAACATAGATACACATGCATTAGTCTGGTAATTCGGTTTCCATTCTTTTGAGTAGATGCCTAGAAGTGGTATTGCTGGGTCATATGGTAGGTTCATTCCCAGTCATCTGAGGATCCTCCACAGTTTTCCAAAGTGGTTGCACTAATTTGCAATCCCACCAGCAGTGTATTAGAGTTCCACTTCTCCACATCCTAGCCAGCATTTGTTATTGTTTGTGTTTTTAATGATTGCCATTCTAATTGGGGTTAGGTGAAATCACAGAGTAATTTCGATTTGCATCTCTCTGATTGCTAATGATGTTGAACATTTTTTCATACATTTATTGGCCATTTGTATTTCTTCTTTTATGAAACGCCTATTTAGTTCACTTGCCTATTTTTTGATTGGGTTGTTTGTGTTTTTAGTGGTGAGTTTCTTGAGTTCTCTGTATATTCTAGATATTAGTCCTCTATCGGAGGAGTAGTGGGCAAAAATCTCTCATTCTGTTGGCTCTCTGTTGAGGTTCTTGATAGTTTCTTTTGCTGCGCAGAAGCCCTTCAGTTTAATGCAATCCCATGTATTGATCCTCTTTTTAACTTGAGTATTTTCTCTAGGGCTGGCTTGAAGCTGGTCTTTCAGCTTCTGTTTGTCATGGAAGGTTTTTTTCCCCCATTAGATTTGATAGATATCTTTGCTGGGTAGATAAATCTTGGCTGGAAGTTGTTTCCTTTCAGAGTTTGGAATATTTTGCTCCAGGCCCTCCTGGCTTTCATGACCTGGTTTGAAAAGTCAGGAGTGATTCTTACTGGTTTGTTCTGATTGTTACTTGGTCTTTTACTCTCATTGCTTTTAAGATTCTCTCCTTGGCCTCTACGTTAGTCAATTTGATTACTGTGTGGTATGGTGAACCTTTTCTCTGATCTTGTCTATTGGGGGTTCTATATATTTCCTGTTCCTGTGTGTCGACCTCTTTTTCTATGTTTGGATAATTTTCTAATATTATTTCTCTGAAAAGATTATTGATTCCTTTGGTTTCAGCTTCTCTTCCCTCTTCTATGCCCATTATTCTATTCCCAAGATCTCTTCAATGTCCAATTCATGCAGTCGAATTGTTTTTTCTAAATTATATACTATGAGTTCATTTTTGGAGAGGTCATCTTCTAAGAGTGAGATTCTGTTTTCCATGTGGTCTAGTCTATTGTTGATGGTCTGTATTGATGCGTTCATTTAAATTATTGCATCCTTCACTTCCTTCAGAGCTTCTTTTTGATTCCTGTTCAGGGTGTCAGATTCTTTGTTTATTTGATCCTTCAATTCTTTCAGGCTCTCTCTGAATTCTTTGCAGAAATCCTGTATCATTTCTACTATTAAAGTTCTGAATTGTCCTTCTGGTAATCTTTGCACTTCTGTGTTGGCGGGTTCTGTTATTATGGAGTTGTGATGAGCTCATTGTTTCTTTGCTATTCTTCCTTCTCATGATTTCAGGTTTCTTAAGTTTATACCTTTGTTGCTTTTGGTAGCTCTCTCTCACTCCGTAGGTTTCCTATTTCTAATTTCTCTCCCTGTATTGTATCTCATTCTGGAGGTAGGTATTTACTACTAGGTGAACCTTAAAGATGAAAAGCCTTTACTGAATGGTTATTCTTGGCTCTTTGTTGTATGTTTATTACCCTTTAAAACTAACTTTGAAATCTGTGACCTGTATCCCCCCACCCTCACTGTTGTACACTGATCTACACTGCCTGTAGATCATCAGTACTGGGTTGCAGGTACTCTAAGGTTCCTTCTGCCTGCTGCAATGGTGATGTTGATGGGTTCCGGGTGTTAAGGTCCAGGGACCTGTCTGTAGCCTCCATCATAGGGAGTAGACTCAGAGATGTGAGCTGGACAGTTTGTACCTTGTGTGTTTTTAAACTTCAGTGTGTGGGCTGTTGGTTGGTTCCGTCTGTCAGCTATGATTAGATTGTCCTTAGTGTCTGGCAGTCCTTTCTGGTGTGGTTCACCTCTTTGGTCCAATCTCCACAGTAGGGGTTTAGTGGAGTCAACTAGTATATACAAGAGGAGGTTGTGTTGAATTCAGTGGTGAAGGGTGAGTGAGGAGGAAGGAGCTGAAGTAAGGAATGCAAGGAGTGGGTACAGTAGAGAATAGAATTGAGTAGAATAAGAGTTTGAATATAGTAAGGTAATATATAATAAAAATCAGGGGTAGTGAAAATAAAGGAGGATTCTAGTAGCCAGTGTAGAGTATTTAGGTACAGTGATACAAAATGGATTTAGTATAAGGCAAAGAAAGAAAAAAAGGGATGGAGAGAAGAGAGGAGATAGGAAAGGGAAGAAGTTTGCAAAAGTGATGGGGAAAAGTACAGACAAGCAAGCAAACAAATAAACAGGGTAAAAAACACCCTACAGATATACAAGTTCAGAGCAGTTGGGCTCTGCCATCCTCTTGGGTCTGCATGGGTATATTCAGCGGGTTAAGGTCTACCTATTTTAGTAGGTTCTCGAGCACATCCCAAGTGTTCTCACTTGCTCAGTATCCTATAGCAATAATGTCCATTTGCAGACCCAATTCTTGGTCTCCTTCAGTGATTGGGACCCTTGCTTGGTGCTTCTCTCTGCCTGTGCAGGCGCCCAGTGCCACTAGTGCCCCTCTCACTGCAAGAGTGGGTCTCCGCGTTCTCCACTGGGGCTGTCTTTCTGTCTCTCTCTGTCTACACATACAGCGGGCATCGCCAGCACAGAACCCTGGACCTGTGTCTCTCTTTGCCTACAGAGGCGGTGGATGTCGCTTTGACCCAACTCTATGCAAACACGGAACTCTGCATTTTCCACAGAGAAGACTGGGCTGGTTTCCCCAGGTACCATTCATGTTCTGGTCAGGCTTCCGGGCATTCGGGTCTCTGTCGAGCGTGGAGCGAGTTGCTGCTTGCTTTCATTGCTGATGATCTGTAGTTGATAGGTTTACAACAGGTCGCTGGCTTCTTTGTTGGCGACCTGCAGAAGCTGCAATGCTGGTAGCTGCCGGCAGGGCCTGACCAAGATGGCGCCGCTACCACTGCTGCCGACACTGCGGTTCCGGCCTCAGTCCAGTGTGGAGCAAGTTGCTGCTCGCTTTCGTTGCTGTTGATCTGCGGTTGCTGGATTTACAACAGGTCGCTGGCTTCTTTGTTGGCGGCATGTGGAAGCTGCAATGCCGGTAGCCACAGGTGCGCCCTGGCCAAGATCAATCTGAAATGTCATTTTGTATTATGGGTTAATCTGTATGTAATTACACTTCTGTTGAATAATGAACATAGCAGTAATTCTTAATACACATCAAGGACATACTTTTTAGCTGTAATTAGCTAAGCATGTAAGTGGCTATAATTTTTTTTTCTTTATTTTTTTTCTTTTTTTATGTTTTTATTGGTGCATTATAGTCTCACATCACAATGAGTATCAGTTTGGTGTTAACATACATGCACACAGCTCTTGGTATCCCTCCCCCCCGCCTCCCCCCCGCCTCCCCCTCGTCTCCCCCCCCACATGTAGCATCTGGCTATAATTTTTTAACGCATAATATATTAACAAGCACATAATCATTAGCATACCATTCAGTGAAGCGTTTCATAAATACATAAATGTCATCAGTACTAAGAAGAAATAGAGTCTTACATACCCCAAAAGCCTTACTCCTCACATCCTCTCATACCCATCCCCAGCCACAGCAAATGTAATCATTATATTATACTGACCTTCAGGTCTCAGGGTTGATTATATTTGCTGGTTTTTTGAACTTTATATAAATGGTATTATAAGTATATTACTTGGAACTGGCTTCTTTCACTCTAAGTTATGTTTATTA
>PVJS01049929.1:0-14500 GCA_004027185.1 Glis glis | reverse complement strand
TAGTGAGACCCTGTTTCAAAATAAAGAATAAAAAATAGGGCTGGGGGTGGAGCTTGGAGGTAGAATGTCCCTGGGTTCAATCCCTGGTACTGCAAAAAAAAAAAAAAAAGATTATAAAAGCCATACTCCAATCAATGGAGAAGGTGTAGTGGCCTTCGCATTATGAGATAAAAGGCTGCCCAGTGTATATGCACCCTTCTGCACAGTACTTGGGAGGCAGAGACCGGAGGATCTGGGTTTGCGGCCAGCCTCAGCTACTCAGTGAGGCCCTCCGCAACTTTGTGAGACCCGGTTTCAAAATACAGCACAAAAAAATAGGGCTGGGGGTGTAGCTCGGAGGTAGAACGCCCCTGGGTTCAATCCCCGGCACCGCAAAATAAAAAAAAATGTTAAAGTATGCTCTAGGATTAAATGTCAATGTGGGATTATGTTAAATAAAAGTTTTGGTACAGCTATTTGATGGAATAAAATGTTTAAGAAAGAATACGGAAGCTTTTTATGTTCTGATTTGAAAAGATTTCCAAGATATACTAAGAGGAGGAAAAAAAAGTGTGGACAGTACACTTCTGTGTGTAACAATGGGGAAAATATAAAAATGTAAAATTAGAAAAGATGCAAATATCTGGAAACAATGTACCATCCTTTCAGACAGGAGATGGCTAAAGGTGAGGGGTACGAGGCAAAATTTTTACTGCAAACTCTGATATGTAAAAAATTTTAAAGAAAAAATTAATATTTGAAATTGTATCTAAAAACTTTGAAGTGTCTAATTAAAAAGAAAATTCTAAAATTTAAAAGAATATCTTCTCAGAATTTCCCCCCAAATCAACACAGGGAGTTTCTAAGGTATTAAGCAGTATCATTCAATTTCTTAATCTTTAAACTGTGTTACACACTTTTTGGCATGTGTATCTCAGTTAAAATAAAACATGTAAGGCTGGGTGTGGTGGCGCACACTTGTAATCCTAGTACTTTGGGAGGCAAAGACCAGAGGATCCGGGTTCGAGGCCAGCCTCAGCTCTTTCTCTCTCTCTCTCTCTCTCTCTCTCTCTACTTAGTAAGGCCCTCCGCAACTTTGTGAGACCCGGTTTCAAAATAAAGTATAAAAAATAGGGCCGGGGGTGTAGCGTGGAGGTAGAATGCCCCTGGGTTCAATCCCCGGTACCGCAAAACAAAACAAAACAAAACAAAAAAAACATGTAAAAGCCAGGCTTGGAGGTGCACACCTGTAATCCTAGTACTCGGGAGGCTGAGACAGGCAGATCGCAGGTTCGAAGCCAGCCCCTACAACCTAGTGAGATTCTTAGCAATGTTGTGAGACCCTTTTTCCAAACAAAAAACAAAATAGGGCTGGGGGTGTAGCTCAGAGGTAGAATACCCCTGGTGTTCGATCCCCAGCACCACACACACAAAAAAGTAGAAATGATATAACTTTCTGACCATTTCATCATATAACTCATCTCACTTCAGTTCTCAAGCCCTGACACTTAAAATGCTCACACCAGAAAAGACTTCAAACTAGCCGCCTTGACCTACTGGTTGGAATGATATAAACAATTGGTTGAGCCTCTCCAAATTCTTTTCCTAAATGATGCCTTACCCATTTTTGCTGGCCTACTGAACGATAGCTGTATTTTCTTCTTTTTAAAACAAGTAAGGTCCATACCTTTTATAGAAATAGAACCAATTTTTTCTTTTTTAAACTACAGATGGACTGGGCACAGTGGTACACGCCAGTAATCCCAGTATTTGGGAGGCTGAGACAGGAGGATAGCAAGTTCGAGGCTAGCCTTAGCAACTTAAAAATAAAACTGGGTTAGAGGTATAGCTCAGGGTACAATGTACCTCAGGTAGAATGCCCTTAGGATCAGTCCCCAGTACCACAGGGGGGAAAAATGTACAGATGGTCTCTGAGTTAAGATGGTCCAACTTATTTTTCAACTTTTTGATGGTATAAAAGCAATATGCATTCAGAAGAAACCACACTTAACATTTGGATCTTTTCCTGGGCTAGTGATATGCAGAATGATACTCTCCATGCCCATCTGTAGTCTAAGTGTCCTGAGAACATTAAGGTAGGCTAGGCTAAGCTACGAAGTCTGGTAGGTCAGGTGTATTAAATGCATTTTCAACGAAGAATATTTTCAGCTTATGAGGGGATTATTGGGCTGTAACCCCATTGTAAGTTCAGGAGCATCTGTGATGTCAAATCTAAACATGTTTCACTCTTCCCACTACATTTTACATATATCACAATCTTCTGCACTGGGTTTTATAAACCAAATATCCACTGTGCCCCTCCCTGCCTGCTCCAAGAATATTACTTCTCCAGAGAACATAAATGGACAAATGTTGCCAAAATCTTTCAAGGAGCACACACCTTATCATGCTGGTAGACAGGGCAGATACAGGAAATTTTGGCAAAGAGATAGGATAAAAAAATAAGATAAAACAAAGAAAGTCAATTTGTATTTTGAAATTTATTCATGGCCCAACACGTTGTTACATTCTACTTTTTTTCCCACAAGACTGATGTAATTATTTAGTGGCCCAGAAAAATAACGTTATGCAACCAGCTGGTTACAAACAGGAGGTAGAGGATGACTTCCCTTGGGATTAAAAAAAATTTAA
This sequence comes from Glis glis, assembly GCA_004027185.1. Lineage (NCBI taxonomy): Eukaryota > Metazoa > Chordata > Mammalia > Rodentia > Gliridae > Glis > Glis glis. The sequence goes on along the minus strand of PVJS01049929.1, from coordinate 11,869 downwards.
GAAGTTTGACCATGCTTAAAAAAAAACTACAAGATTATATACCAAATATCAACTGTATTACTTATGTCTAGTGATTAAATATTCTTCCTTTTGTTTTTTGTATTTTTAAAAACATGATTCTTTTTTTTTTGCGGTACTGGAGATTGAATCCAGGGGCATTCTACCTCCAAGCTACACCCCCAGCCCTATTTATCTTTATTTTGTGTGTGTGGTACTGGGGATTGAACCCAGAGGCATTCTACCTCTGAGCTACACCCCCAGCTGTATTTTTTATTCTTTCTTTATTTTTTCTTTTTTTGCGGTACCGGGGATTGAACCCAGGGGCATTCTACTTCCGTGCTACACCCCCGGCCCTATTTTTATACTTTATTTTGAAACTGGGTCTCACAAAGTTGTGGAGGGCCTCACTAAGTAGAGAGAGAGGGGCGGGGAGAGGTAGGGGGAGAGAGAGAGAGAGAGAGAGAGAGAGAGAGAGAGAGAGAGAGAGCGCTGAGGCTGGCTGAGAACCCGTATCCTCCGGTCTCCGCCTCCCAAAGTACTGGGATTACAAGCGTGCGCCACCACGCCCGGCTTTTTAATCTTTATTTTGAAACAGGGTCTCACTAAGTTGCGGAGGGCCTCACTAAAAGAACCTGTGATCCTCCAGTCTCAGTCTCCCAAGTACTGGGATCACAAGTGTGCGCCACCACGCCAGGCTAACATGATTATCTCTGAAACAAACAAACAAACAAACAAACAAACAAACAAACAAGCAAGCAAGCAAGCAAGCAAGCCCATTTCTCTGGAGAGAGAAACAGTTATTAAATGCCACGAGTTAGGAATCCAATGGGCCCAGCCGTCAAGAAAAGAGGTTCAAACAGAGATAGTGGTCAAGCCAAGAACATTGTCCTTTTCTTTTCCTGCTGGAATGCTATTTCTCCAACTGTCCTCTTTATTTGATGTTCTCTGTGTAATTACATTTAATGGGATTCTATGAATAACTGGCATGATAGTCAAATGATCCTAGTAACTGTGGTTCTGAATTCTAGTTTTTGGTTTGGTTAACCTCTCTAAGGGCTTAACACCATTCCATTAGTTAATTTCAAAGGACAAAGCAAAATTTTCAATTCATTCTTTCAGATTTAACAGGCTTTGCCCTTTGGAAATCTTTTGTATTAGAAGTTTAAAACTAAAGTTAGAACTCTGTGATTTCTGACTACATGTAAAGTCCTGGGATCTGGTCCTCCAATATAGTTCCTAATCAGAAACAAACAGGTAGTAACTACTCATATAAACCTATGAGCAGTTAAAAAACCTATTACTGGACACCAATAAAGCTATATACAATGAAAAGTTTCATGATCAGATACGTTAGTGGACAAGAAACTGACAGCATAGTTAATGATATGAAAATTTACAGAAAATTAACTATGCACAAAAGGCTAATTTTAACAAACAGCGTCTTTGAAGGTTCTCAGTTAATTACAGTGAAAACTCTAAATATCAAATATTCCCACAGTTAGTATTAGGACATGTGAAACAGCTCCAATTCTGTTGCCATGGGAGATTACCGAATTCTACCATATACTTGTAAAGCTAACTTTCATAAGATGGTCTATGTGGAGGTTAAGCACTCCACCCACCACCAAAAAAAAGTTAAAGCCTTCAGGTGCTGGTTAGTGAACAACCTCAGTTCTCCTCAGAACCTCCTTGGCTCTCTCTACACCTCCTCCCTTGGTTGCCCTTTGCCAGTTCAGTTTCCCTCCTACTTCTCTCCAAGAACAAACATAATTTTATACCTTCCAGCTTCTGTCATTTACCACTTCTTCGACATTGAGTTCTGACTGCATCCATTTTAACTGTGAGAAAGAAAAAAAATGAAGTTATGAAATGTAAAGCGCTAAAACCAAACTTTTCCCAACAAAACCTGCTGCCCTTGTATCTTTGACTGTTAATGGTATAGATTTGGGGACCTTATTTGACACAACCCCCATAATCCATACCTGATCAGTTGGTAAATCTTATAGATCACTGTTTCTCAAACTTTGCTGCATATTATTACCACCTTGAGAGTTTTTAAAAAGATTCCTAAACACTAAGCAGCTCACAGTAGACATACAAATGGCCGATTAACATATTATTTTTATTGTTATTATTATTATTGCAGTGCTGGGGATCAAACCCAGGGCCTTATGCATGCTAGGCAAGCACTCTACCACTGGGCCATATCCCCAGCCCTAAATATTTATTTTTTAAAAAGTTCAATGTTAGCCGTGGCATGGTGGCTTGTAATTCCAGTACTTGGGTGGCTGAGACCGGAGGATCTGGGTTCGCAGCTAGCCTCAGCTACTTAGTGAGGCCCTCTGCAACTTAGTGAGACCCTGTTTCAAAATAAAAGAATAAAAAATAGGGCTGGGGGCCGGGCGTGGTGGCGCACGCTTGTAATCCCAGTACTTTGGGAGGCGGAGACTGGAGGATCTGGGTTCGCGGCCAACTTCAGCGCACATGCGCGCGCGCGTGATATCTCTCTCTCTCTCTCTCTCTCTCTTCCTCTCTCTCTCTCTCTCTACCTAGTGAGGCCCTCCGCAACTTCGTGAGACCCGGTTTCAAAAATAAAGCATAAAAAAATAGGGCCAGGGGCGTAGTGCAAAAAAAAAAATAGGGCTGGGGGTGTAGCTCGGAGGTAAAATGCCCCTGAGTTCAATCTCCAGTACCCCCCCAAAAAGTTCAATGTTACTCAGGTATAAAGAAATATAAATTAAGGCATAATAAGAAAAAACTTAAAAAATCTCATAAAACCTATCCTAGTTTTACCCTCATATACACTCTTATACATTTTTTGTAGGAGTATGAATTGTAACTTCTATAGAGGGCGAATTGGCAGGATTTATCGAAAAGGTACCTTCATATGTCTCTGAGCCCAAAATTTCTAGTTCTAGAAACTGATTACACAACTACAGATTTGCAAAGATAGCACAGAGGAATAAAAAAAGACAAGGAGGTAGCAAGTTGACTTGGAGAATTAAGAAAAAAGAATCTGGAAGGAAAAAAGGAGAGAGGAAGGAGAATATGTATTCCCAAGTGATCCAGAAAAAAAATGAGTCCCCATCTTGAGTACACAACCATAGGTCCAAGGCTAAAATGCTGTCTACCTTTCCTAACTACCATCCTAATTACTCTACCAGAAAAGCAGTCAATCCATTGCAGGCCCAGATGGCAGGACCCATAATACTCCTAGTCACATCTGATCACAGGGACTTGAAAGAAGCTAGCTAGCTCCAGGAAGAGAGCTTAAAAATATTCAGGAAAAATTGGAGAAAAAACAATGAACTACAGGTTGAGGTTGCCAAGAGTTTAAAACCAGGATGACTTCCTCAGGCTAAAGAACCCAGGCCAGATCTGGGAACAAAATACCAGAAAGCTGGTGAGATCTGGGCATCCATGAGTCTGATACCCAGGCCAAAGACCCAGACCAATTAGGAAAACAACTCAGGAAGGAGGCTTGAAAAATTTGCATGCAACACTAATAAGAATGGAATTGGGCTGGGCATGGTGGCGCATGACTGTAATCCTAGTACTTCAGAGTCTGAGACAAGAGGATCACAGGTTCGAGACAGTCTCAGCAACTTAGGGAGACCCCGCTTCAAAATTAAAAAACGAAAATTATAAAAAGGGCTGGGGAAGCCGGGCGTGGTGGTGTACGCTTGTAATCCCAGTAGTTGGGAGTCTGAGACCGGAGGATCCGGGTTCGCAACCAGCCTCAGCTACTTAGTGAGGCCCTCCACAACTTAGTGAGACCCTGTTTCAACATAAAGAATAAAAAATAGGGCTGGGGGTATAGCCCGGAAGTAGAATGCCCCTGGGTTCAATCCCCAGTACCGCAAAAATAAATAAATAAATAAATAAATAAATAAATAAAATAAAAGGGCTGAGGAAGTAGCTTGGAGATAGAAAGCCCGTGGGTTCTATAGTCAGTACCAAAAAAAAAAAAAGGAACTTGGTCCTGATCCAGTGGCTTCAATAAACTCCCTGTGTAGACTCAGAACTAGTTAGTGTCAAAGCGTAAGCAGGTATAATGGCTGGATCTATGGAAAGAGGGGAAGGAATGTGTTTCTGATCCTATGCTGTCAAGTAGTAACAAGCCTGAAGAAGCCCCTAAGAAACCTGTTTTGAATTTTAACAAGCTAAACAGACCAAAAACCATTAAAGTTTCTCTACTTTGTCAAAGCCTGAACTCACTGCCAAAGAAATAGCAACTTAAAAAAAAAAGTTCAGCTGAAGAGCAGAGTGTGATAATATGCCACTAAGACGTCTTCTAACTGCTCTCAAATATTTAAAAGGATGTCATTTAAGAGTTTAGACTGGAGCCGGGCGTGGTGGCGCACGCTTGTAATCCCAGTACTTTGGGAGGCGGAGACCGGAGGATCCGGGTTCGCGGCCAGCCTCAGCTCTGTGTCTCTCTCTCTCTCTCTCTCTCTCTCTCTCTCTCTCCTTAGTGAGGCCTCCGCAACTTCGTGAGACACGGTTTCAAAATAAAGCATAAAAAATAGGGCCGGGGGCGTAGCGCGGAGGTAGAACGCCCCTGTGTTCAATCCCCGGTACCTCAAAAAAAAAAAAAAAAAAAAAAAAAAGAGTTTAGACTGTATAGCTCCAGAAGGAAGGCCAAGAGGCAGTATATGTACATTACAGGGAGACAAGACTTTGTTAGATAGATAGATAGATAGATAGACAGATAGACAGATCTATTTATATACAGATATAAAGTATATATATAAAATCTGTATATAAATATGTCCATTTATATACAGATTTATATACAGATGTCTAGGTTTCCTCATATAGAAAATAGAGGCAAAGCTGGAACATCTCTAAGAACTCTCTCTCTTTTTTTTTTGTGGTACTGGGGATTGAACCCACGGGCATTCTACCTCTAAGCTACATCCCCAGCCTTATTTTATTCTTTATTTTGAAACAGGATCTCACTAAGTTCGCAGCTGAAGCTGGCTGCAAACCTGTGATCCTCCTGTCTCAGCCTCCCAAGTACTAGGTTAAAAAGTACTAGGATTAAAGGCGTGCGCCACCACGCCCAGCTTAAGAACTCTCTCTTTCTGATTGTATAATGTTCATAGCAAACTTGAAAAAAAAATCCACATCTCATTTGCTTATGCACTATCCATGCCTGCCCTCTAGCCCTATACATTATCAGGCTAGAGAGCAAAGCTCACATAACTCACAGGTTGCTCTCTAAACCCCTCTCTTCCAGCCAGCATCCCACTGACTTTCCCAGCCCTAAAGGCATAGGGGCAGATCTGAGGGCTGAGCAAACTGTGTGACACAATCATTCCCAAACACTCAGTGGTTCAGTTTTGAACTTTGCTCTCCACTAACAAGTCACTCTATGTTCTGACTTAATATGCAAATAGCGATTTTTCAGTTTCTGATTTAATAGTCCAGCCCTGCAGTTTCCTTTGTCAACATCTACAAAAAGTACAAAATGCAAAGCTAGATTTTGACCAGTTTAACACATAACCTATAAGCCTACAGGAACATCAAAGGTGGGGTGAGAATATTACAGCTTAAGTCTGAGGAATGCACTATCACCTGATGAATAATCAGGTATGGAATACAGACTGAAGCAGTAGTAGTGAACAGAGAGCAGCAAAGACAGAGGCTGAGGCCTATAGCCAGGGAGACAACCTGAACTGGTGGAATGAGAAAGTGCAGCCGGCCTACTCATCTGTGTGTGCCCCAGGAACAGGGCTTTTCTACCTAAGGCTTGAGAGAGACAACAAGGTCCCCTTCCCAATTTTTGGCTACATCTACTAGACAAAGGGCAAATTTCACAACTGCTCAGTATGAAAAGCATGATTCCACTCCACGCTGAATTTTCAGTCACCTGACACACAAGGATCCATAAGTCACCTGTTGTGCCGTCTTAAAGTACAGAGAAGATTTTGATAACTAGACAATGGTCATGTAAGAAAAAGTCCCTGTTCTTAGGAAACAACAAACTTATTTAAGGATAAAGGGTATGGTATGTCCAACACATTCTCAAATTGTCCAGAAGATTACGCTTATGGGTCCAGGTGAGTGGGGAGAGGGGGTCAGAGGGCAGGGAAGGTGCAGGCAAGGAGGGAGAGTGAACACAATGAATGGTAAAGCTGGTGGGACAAAACAACAATAGGGAAATATAAATAAAAGGTACACGGAAGTTCCTTACACTGTTTTTGCAACTTTTCTGTAAGTTTGAAATTACATACATATGTGTCATTAAAAAAAAAAGATAGCAATGCATTCCACATAATAAAATATAGCGGGCCCTGTATCAGCAGGTTTTGCATCTTTGGATTCAAACAACTGAGTATCAAAAATATTAAGGACAGGCCAGGTGTGGTGGCGCATGCTTGTAATCCCAGTACTTGGGAGGCTGAAACAGGAGGATCACAGGTTCGAGAACAACCTCAACAAATACACTTTCATCAACCTAGTGAGACCCTGTTTCAAAATAAAAATAAAATGGGGCTGGGGGTGTAGCTCAGAGGTAGAATGCCCCTGGGTTCAATTCCCAGTGCCAAAAAAAATTAAGGACAAAAAATTACAACATATTGAACATGAATAGACATTTTCTCGTCATTATTCTTTAAAGTATAACGACTACTTACACAACACTTGCATTGTAGTGGGTATTATAAGCAATCTACAGGTGATTTAAAGTGTAAGGGAGATGTGCACAGGCTACATGCAAATACTATGCCATTTTACGTAAAACTTGAGTGTCTAGGGATTTTGTTATCCCCAGTGGGTAGAGGGTAGAGTCCTGGAACCAATTCCCCAGGGTACTAAGGGACAACTGTTTGCTATATATTTCAACATTTTCTTGATATGTCGCATACAAGGGCTATAAAGAAACAGTTCTGCTAAATCAACTCTATTCTGAGGTCCACACCCTATCTACATTACAGCTGACTTGAGAAAATAAGGCCTCTTCTCACACATCCTCGGGTGAACACTTGCTGTTTTCTTCAAAATGAAAGCATTGGAAGGATATGGGATGAAGTAGATAGAAAAAGGTGACCCCAAAAGAGCCAAGGACCTAGAATTACTTCTACAGAGTAGGGAGATAAATTATAACAAGGTACTGGTGTATCTGATTATATTTAAATGGTACTATATTTTGTTGGCTAAAGAGGGTAATGTCCTGAAATTTAATCTGGCCAGGAGTGGTGGCTCACACCTGTAATCCTAGTACTTAAGAGGTTGCAAAAGAAGGATCACAGGTCAGAGGTCAGCCTCAGCAAAACCCTATTTCAAAAATAAAAAATAAATAAGGGCTGGGGGCATAGCTTAGAGGTAGAATGCTCCTGGGTTCAATCCCCAGTACAAAAAAAAAGTTAATGAAATCAGAGGTAATTATTTTCAAAAGATAAATATACCAAGAAATGTTTCTTCTCAAGTTAAGCATCAAAAAGTAGATACAGATGTGGTTCCCCAGAGTTTCTGATGTGTTGGTCTGTACTGATCCTTTGTCTCTAACAGAGGGGAACAATTAAAGAAATGGAAATAAAATATGATTACACGCTTATATTGCCTAAAGCAGCTATACTGCATCTGTTTATGAAATGCACATTAACCTTCCAAATACTTAAATGTAGTAAAATAAACTCCCCCAAAATGAAGCATTAGTCTCCAGGTCACTTTTTAAAGTAATAACCATATCTTCCTCTAAATTTTACATATTAAAAACTGCCTTTATTTTGAAGACTATGTTTGGAAAAACATTGCCTGGGAAATGTAAATTTTGTTCAACTTACCTTTGTCTGTTCTTTTCTAAGTTGTTTTAATAACGTTAAATTGTCCAGATTCTTTTCTCTCTCTTCTCGGAGGTTTTTTACTACTGCTGAGGTCTGGGCTATACAATTTTTTATAACTCTGTCCCTACTGGCATGAGCTGCCATCAACTAAAAGAACAAAGAAATGAAAAGGGGAAAAAACAATCATATTTTGATATTAAAAAATCCTTTTGAAACTTCAGAAATTAAATACTTTCTAAAATAAATTTTAAAAAATTGAATCTATAGAAGAGAAGACTGTTTAATCAGCTCAATCACCAATAAACAGATAAAAGGAAGCACCCTGAGGGTAGAAGATGCAAGGTCTGGGTTGTCTTCGTCCTCCTTATGCCCAGTGTCTCCTACTCTCCTTCCTGCATTTCCCCCGCTGGTTGTTCATTTCAGTCTCCTCTACCTTTGTCCCTCTCTCTCCTCACTGTTCCATTCATTTGTTCCTCTACATTCAACCTCTGGGCCACTTATTGCTATTATCCTACCTCTTTTTTTGTCTCTTCACATTTCTTCAGTCTCATGTTGTCAAGAAGGGAAAGAAATTATAAGTTAAGTGATGTAGAGATCTTAGTTGCAATAAAGAAAAACAACGGATGTTACATTTATATGTGTTAGAGCCTTTCTCAAGATTTTAAAGTACTAATAAAGAAAACTTATATACAAAATGCAGATCAGTAGTTGCATCAATTGTGTGTGCTGATCAACTATACGGATATCTGAGCTGGGCATGGTGGCACATGCCTACAATCCTAGTACATGGGAGACTGAGACAGGAAGATTCCAAGTTCGAAACCAGCTTCAGCAGCTTAGTGAGACCCTATTTCAAAAATAAAAAATAAGCAGGCCATGGTGATGCACACCTGTAATCCCAGCAACTGGAAGGCTGAGACAGGAGGATTGCAAGTTTGAGATCAGCCTCAGAGAGAACCTGTTTCAAAATAAAAAATATAAGGGGCTGGGGGTATACTTCAGAGGTAGAATGCCCCTGGGTTCAAACCCTGGTACCAAAAAAATAAAATAGGGTGGGGGATGTAGCTCACTGGTAGAGTACCCTTGGGTTCAATCCTCAGTACCACCACCACCAAAAAAAAAAAAACAAAAAAAAAAAAAACCAAAGATATCTGACAGAACAACTCTTTAATAACATCCATCTGAATGTACCAAATCTAATAAAACAGTGCTCATCTATTTTGTCTTGACTAGCAAGGTATAATGGTCATGCTTCAAGAATACCAAATTTTGATGACACACACAATTTGTACAGCACTGTGGCAAGTTCATATATTTCATTGTTTGGTAATGATTTTTATGTTTATCTAGGGAATAAAGAATGTAAAGCTGAGATTGAAGGGAGTATGCTCTAATAAGGGGGGAGCCCATTGAAATTGCTTTACTAGGAGTATACTTTTGAGATTTGGATTTTCTAGAACTTGTGCTTCACAATACTTTACATATCATCTCCTATGAAGAAGTGCTATTATTAGAGAATGTAAATATCTTTTCATCAAGTATAGGTCGAGGACTAAAGTAAGTCAGGGAGACAACGAGCAAGTTGGATGTTTCAGACTTCTCCACTAAAGCAATATTTAAGGGAACACAGTGGTACTTATTGGCTGGGCACTGTGCAAGCCTGATCCCTGTGCAAAGCTACTTGAAATAATAGCAGCAGCAGTAGGAAAAACTAAGTACTTTATATTTACTCAATCCTCCTGCAACTCTGTGAACTAGTACTACTATCATATTAGTTTACAAATAATGAAACTGAAGACAGGTTACATAATATGATCAAGGTCACCTAGCTAGGAAGTAGCAGAGGTGAGATCTAATTTAGATCTGAATCCATGTTGTTAATCTCAACACTATAAACCTCTAGGTTAAGAGGAAGATTGTAAATGGAAATGACTGAATAGTACAGAGATTATGTGGGTAGTGGGGTAAAAGGGAGTATTATAAAGTGACCACCAATTTCTAGTTCTCTAGTCAGAGATACCCAAAGATATTAAGTGACTCAATCTCATGGTAAATTAGGACTTGGACCCATCCTCCTACTCCCAATTATAGACTCCACTCATTAAAGTCCACTCCTTACAATTTCCTAAAACCCGATCACTCAATAAAATGAGTGATTATGTTTTAATATAAAGTCAGGTAAATTTTATATGCCCTCAGGTGTGGGCAAAGAAACATGAAGATGTCATTTGTTTATTCACAGTTCAGGTATACGGCAATGGATTTCTTGTTTTGCTTGCAAAGAAAGGCATAAAAGTAGCACAAAAGAGAGACTCAAAAGAGACACTTACAGACTCATAAAGTTGTTTACAGGTTTGGCTGGCATCAATTTTCCCTGCAAAGGAAGCTGTTGGAACCGTAGTGTTTAATTCATGTACTATTCTGTCATCGATTGTCCTCATCACCTTGAGTAATTCCTATATATATTTAAAATAAAAGAATATAACCTGAATGGAACATTGATAAAAAATAAGTATTTAAGCAAAAAAAAATTTTAAAGTCTTGGATATTTTACAATCCTTTAATATAGGAGTGGTGAAACCAACCCAAATACAGTGCAATCGTAAGAAAATCTTTATGGCAAGGATGATAGGTAACAGTAATAGTAATTCTAACAGTGGGCACCAAGTCTGTTTCCTTGGCTCAACTATGATCTTAAGGGTTAAGACTGTATTACTCTAAATCCCATTTGCTGCCATGATGTTTGGCAAACAATGTGTGCCATTTCTATGTCCAGAATACAGCCAAAAAAATAAAGAGTTCTACAGAACTTGATCACCACACACTCTCCATGATCACCAGCATAATTACTTGTTCTATTCTCTCTTACCTATCATTGCAACATGGTACTAGAGAGAAAACTTCTGGAAAGGTATATGGGAACTAGTTGTAGTAAACACAAATGAGTTAATCTCTACCCTCTTAGGCTTTTAGTTTCTTAGTATTTTACTATGATTGTATATTGCTTTTGTAATAAAAGACAAGTAAAACAAAACATATTGCTAGAGAAGAAATCAAATCTCATGTTTTTCTTATTCACAGAACAATTAAGGATTAGCTCCCCTCTCCCTCAAAAAGGGTCCAATTCTTAAGAAAAAAAAAAAAAAACTAACCCAAAGAAAAATAATACCAAAAAGGCAGGGAACTTAGAAAGACTGATGACTATTATCTGCACAATATAGTCCCTACTCTCCCTTCTTTATACTTGTCAGTAAAGAAAGGCTGGGTATTAGCTACATTCTGTCTTCAGATAAGAAATTCTGGGATAAGTTTTTAGCAGTATGCCTTCTCTTTTTAATTGTTTCTTAAAAAAAAAAACCCAAAACCCCAAAACCAACAACAGAAAACATGATCACTGAAAAATCACCAAGAAAACAGAATTATATACTAAGAATATACTTACTTAAAACATCTAACTTAACATTCAGTATAAGTATGTATGAAAACCAACTTTGCTTGACTATCTCCCTCAACATACCATCCTATTTCTTTTTTTGTTAATCTTATATCCATGACTGAAACCAAGTCCTCCATTTCTTTCCTCATCCATTTGTTAAAATAAAAACTTTTATTACGATTAAAGCATTACCTTTACTTAGCAAAATTAGAAAAATATTATATGAAGACCATTCAAAGTTAACTATTATCTTTCTTTTTGGCAGTGCCAAGGGATCAAACCCAGGGCCTCCTGCATGCTAGGCCAGGGATCTACCACTGAGGTACACCCCCAGCCATCATTATCTACCTATCATCTATCCATATTTGAACCTAGGAACATTCTACCTCTGAGCTACATCCCCAGCCATACTTTATTTTTTTAATTTTGAAACAGTGTCTCACTAAGTTGCTGAGGGACTTGCAAAATTGCTGATGCTGGCCTTGAACCTAGAATCCTTCTATCTCAGTCTCCCAAATACTGGGATTACAGGGGTGCAGCACCATGCCCAGCCCATTATCAAATTTTTTTTTTTTTGCGGTACCGGGGATTGAACCCAGGGGCATTCTACCTCCGCGCTACACCCCCAGCCCTATTTTTTATA
>PVJS01049928.1:0-14500 GCA_004027185.1 Glis glis | reverse complement strand
CATCATTTTTCTCAGAGCTAGAAAAATCAGCCATTAATTTCATATGGAGAAATAAAAGACCCAGAATTGCCAAAGCAATTCTCAGCAACAAGAACCATGCAGGAGGCATCACAATTCCTAACTTCAAACTATACTACAAAGCTATAGTAATAAAGTCAGCATGGTACTGGCACAAAAACAGACACATAGACCAGTGGAAAAGAGAACATTTAAAAAGTAAAATAGCTCGTTGGTAATTTTATGTTGATTACGGGTTGTAATAAGTTTTCGGTTATATTGGATTAAATAAACTTGATGATGAACAATCTCACCAGCTTTTCACTTTTTCATAAGGCTACTAGAAAAAGTGAAATTATACACAGGTTGAATGTGTGGCTCAAGCCATATTTCTATTGACCAGCACTGTTCAAAAGCTCCGTCCACCCAGCACTGGGGAGGAGGACCCGGCGCCCTGACACCTGACATCATGCTCTCCCCCTCTTTTCTTCCTCCTATGATGTCTCAGGACTGCGCAGGGCAACCTTCAGATTCCCCTCATCTGATGTCCTTTTCTTCCCCTTATGGCTGCTTGCCATGTGGCCAAAGGCTCTTCCTGGCAAAAGAAGCACCTTTTTCTAAATTTGTGCATGTGGGTAGGGTGGGAAGGAGGGATCTCTATGTTTTAAGTTTGTAAGTTTGATCTTTAATATGCCAAAAGAATGCACAACATTCTTTCCCCCTTTCCTTCCCACAAAGTGTGATTTTAAATCTTTATTGTTTTTTGGTGGTCAGATCAGCAGCCATTTGTGTTTACTTGCTACTATCTCTCCTACCTCGGAATCTTATCCTTTGCTTTAGTGGGTTGAAAGCCCCCCCCAAATATCATGTATAAATATAAGAATATATAACCTACAGTATTGCAAAATACTGCCATATTACATCGGTATCATTCCAACTTTTTTTTTTTTTTTTTGGTACCAGGGATTGAACCCAGAGGCGTTCTACCTCCGTGCTACACCCCCGGCCCTATTTGTTTTATACTTTATTTTGAAACTGGGTCTCACAAAGTTGTAGAGGGCCTCACTAGGTAGAGAGAGAGAGAGAGAGACAGGGAGAGAAAGAAAGAAAGAGAGAGAGAGCTGAGGCTGGCCGCGAACCCGGATCCTCCGGTCTCCGCCTCCCAAAGTACTGGGATTACAAGCGTGCGCCACCACGCCTGGTGACCAACTTTTATTTAATGAGATTTTTGCAATCTGTATTTTCTCTTTCAAATGTACTGTGAATGGAGGATTGAAGCGTGTCTCCTTGGCAGAGAGGTGTACGTGAAGATCACAACTATCAGGGGAACATCTTCAAACGACACCTGTGAACTCCTCCCTCACCACACTCCCAATGGGGATTCTGATCTTCCACTACCCTCCAACCCTCAGCATCCCCACCGACTAGCATCGCTAAGTAGAAACAGTACACTGGAGATACCCACACAGCAATGATTCATGTTTGCTTGGTTCCAGTGTCTCCAAATGCTTTCCCAGTCCATAATATGTATCTTGAGGCCAACTTTCTGTTGTGCTCATTAATGCTCTTTCTCAAAACACAAACATCTGGAGGTACCCTGTGCTCAGCAAGGGCTCACAAGCTCAGTAGGAAGGGCTTCTCATTCTGCGGATGAATTATTTCACCCTTATCATCTGTTCTCAGGAATGGATGTTTAGGTGGTAGTGGGGAGGACTATATGGGGGAATGTCATCTCAGAGGACAGCGAGCCTGGCCTAGGAAACCTAAGTGTAAGCAGAATATTCTGGTCCTGGCTCAGGGGAGATAGAGATCAGCAGGGGGTGCTCAGCCCCCCCCCCCCGCTGTATTGAAGTCTAATTGACAAATGAAAACTAATCATATTTAAGGTGTGCGGTGTACACCTTCAAGTGCATTTTCGTGTCTCCTTTGCCCATTGGCATGTTTTCTTTTAGGAATGTCTATCATGATGTTTTACTCTATTTAAATCAGCTTGTCATCATTATTATCATTTTTGTTATTGAGTTTTATGAGGTCTTTATATATTTGGGGTATTAGTCCCCTGTTGCCTGTAGTTGGTGCATCTTCTGTAGGTCATCTTTTCTTTATGTTATTGCTTTCACTGCGGCTCCCTGAGCAGAGGGGCATGAAGACTGGAGCATGAAGAAGACAGATCTCTAGACAAGTGTCATGGTCTTTCCCAGGCCTGGTGCCTGGTCTTGGCTACCAATTCACCCATGAACGATGACCAATTTTGCTTTCTTTGTAGCAAAGAAACACACAAAAGTATTTTTTTTTTTTTTGCTGTACCGGGGATTGAACCCAGGGGCATTCTACCTCCGGGCTACACCCCCAGCCCTATTTTTTGTTCTTTATTTTGAAACAGGGTCTCATTAAGTTGTGGAGGGCCTCACTAAGTAGCTGAGGCTGGCCGCGAACCCGGATCCTCTGGTCTCAGCCTCCCAAGTACTGGGATTACAAGCGTGCACCACCATGCCCAGCTCACAAAAGTATTTTGAACAGAACGTAGAATTGAGGTTCTGAGGGGGGAGAATGGGAGCTACATTTAATGGATATAATTTTCTGTTTGGGGTGATAGAAAAGTTCTGAAAATGGATAGTGATGGCCACTGCACAATATTCAGAATGTATAAAATGCCACTGAACTCTACCCTTAAAAATGTAAGTTTCATGTTATGTATATTTTACCACATTAAAATCATATATACACATAATAGTGAAATCTTTTCTATGACATTAAAGGTAGAAACAAAAGTTGTGAGACTAGTGACTTGGCAGCCACTAGTGTGAAGGGAATGGGAATTGCAAAGGGGAAATAGCACAGGAGGAAATAGTTACAATGGGTGAATACAGAGGACCTAACAGAGCAAGGGGCCCTCATTTGTAACCCTCTGAGAGTATAAGATGAAATGATGAGATGGAAACTCCTCCCATCAGAAATATTTAAGAAAGTAATTTAGAACCGATTAGTCTGAGAACAAATGTATACACTTTGGCAATAGGTGATCCCTGTAACCCTCCAGTGACTGACACTTATTTTTGAAAGAAAACATTGAAACTGGAAGATAGCAGCAATACCAGTTGCCTCTGCATTAAGAGTAGTTTCGTAACACAGCTTGGTTGAATTCAGGCCTGAGAGGCAACAGACTCATGAGTTTTCTTTGGTGTTTGGCTCAAAGAAAACACTAGTTTTCTTTGGTGTTTGGTGTTTGGTGTTTCTTTGGTGTTAAGCTGTTAGCACTTACAGCTCCTGTCATATGTTGGGACATTAACGGTTTAAGTAAGGTTTGACAGCAATTCAGAAGATGGTGCTTCCATACAATGGTCATGTCATTAAATTTCTATCACCAAAGTATAATTGGCAAGGTATGCATCCAATATAGCTCAATCAGTGAAAAATAATGAGGATGCAATGTGAACACACAAAATGGAAAAATAGCAAGATTACCTGACAAAATATTAACTGAAATGATTAGCATCTATGGCAAAGGAATAGCATCGTTTTTCTCAAAAAGAGTTTGCATTCCGATGGCCCCCACCCCGGCCAATAACTCTTACGAGCCGTAGGTGGCATGTGTGGAGGAAAGTGAGAAGCACACCCTCTCTTGGCTCTATCATGGAGTCAATATCACTCATAGCCAGAAGCTGCGCTGGGCTAATAAACACTGACCACTTGCGGGGACAGCAATGCAGCAATGTCTCCGTAAATGAGCTTCAGAAGGTTGTCAAGGACAGCAATGCTTGGTAGAAAAATCCCACACTAAAAAAGCCAAATTTCCCAAGTAATTTAAGGATACCAGCTATAAAATGTTTGTTGACAGTGCTGGTGAAGGGGTTCAGGGCAATCATTAAGTCCCAATGATGCTGAACATTGAGCATCAGAAGACTGACATTGTGCACATGATTGGCCCAGAGAAGAGCACACTTCACAGCCACTGTCCTCCCAATGGTAGAGTCCTGACAGCACTGAAAGGGAATCTTGACTGTCATCAATTCTGATCAAATGGTTCTAAAATTATCAGATGGGTTCTGGAAAGTCTAATGTGTCTCCTGTGCTTGTCATTAGCATTGTCCCTCCTTTTCCTTCTTCTCGTCCTTCTTCTTCTCCTCCTCACCATCCTCCTCATATAAGGCAGGGATGTCAACTGAAGCCCTGGCTGTGTCTACCCTTGCTTTACATCTTCCTAACACCCCACCATCCCAACCAGGGTAGCAGGTCACACTCAGGGATTGTGACAATGGTAGCAACTTGGCTCCTCTGACTTCTGTCACTCCTCCCCCACACTACTCTTCACAGTTAAGTTTCATATCTTCTAGAATATTCCTGAGATATGAGGGCGAATGTTACCTTTGGAAATGTTCACCCCATAAAATCCAATTATAAATTCTCTCTAGTGTCATGTTCGCAGGTCATCTAAGAGCCCATAGTGACACATCATGTATCTCTATAATGCAATTAATTTAGGGGATGGGTGTTGGGAATTCACTGTTCATCTCTTATCATGGGGCATAATATCGAAGACTCTTTGGAAAGGTCCTTTTTATACAATCTCTTCTTTGTTTAGTTGAGTGGCTATTTCTACCTTTATCAGCCATCCTCCTAATCATCACCTCCTCTGTCAGTAAAGAGCAAGAATCCAACCTTCTCTTGTCTGCTCTTCTCCAATAGCTTTCAACTCCCTCCTTCTTTGTTACTCTCCAAAATGTTAAACTCATAAAACACAGGTCTTCTCATTCACAGCTGGATGTGCTTAACCTGTCCTAGAAGCCTGTGCTTTGTGCTTTTAAATTATTTAGACCTGCCAGAGAAGTCTGAATCTGTTTCATCTTCACCTTGTCTTTTATAATATTTTTTTTTATCTTACAGTGTTCCCATTAGTCCTCATGGGCATGCTTATGGGCTAATATAGCCCTCGAAATCACCTTCTGGCATTGAAAATTCTGCCTTGGGGCTTCTAAAGCACTGGAAAGTCTGCAGGGACCCCTCTCCTCCAGGCCAGTTGAGTGGAATCCCTGGATCTTTAGAGGAATAAGAAACACACCCTGACAGTAATTCTCTCCATTGGGTACACCAGTGCTACATTCTGGCAATTGAATGTTACATGTGGATTTTAGTTTATATTATTTAAAACATACACATCCATACTATCAGAATGCCCTTCTTTTCACTGTCAGTGCAAAGGTGACATGTGTGAAGTTAAAAGTGACCTGCATTACAGGAATGAAATACAAATACAGTTCAGTATGATGCTGTTGGGACAGGGTCATTGTTGTGTGGTGCCAACACACTGGCATGGGCACCGGAAGCTCCGGCCCCTAGCTGAGTGACCTCGTGTCTTGCTGAGTGATATGAAACCTTCAGTCCAAATATAAAATTCTTCCTATTCTTAGTATAGTCTCTAAAGAGAGTATGGAAAGAGAAAGCAGAGAAAAATATCTTCCAATTTGGCTTGAGATGAAAATTTCTGATCTTAACAAAACAAAGAAACCATCTTTGGGAAGAATATACTTGCCTGTGGCTTTATTGAAACTTTGAAGAAAAATACCTCCCCAAGTCTAAAACATGACCAGAATCCTTCCTGCTTCTCCCGCTGCTGGAATTGTACAGGAGCCTCCAGGCTGATCTGGCTGTGTAGGCAAAAGCCCGCACCCTCCCTCACACTGGTGTGTCCTTGCAGAGTTGGGAGTCTCAGGAAACAGGATGACCTGAAGACACAGAAGACTGGCCCATGGCTTGAGTGGGTATGCACAATTCTTTGCTAGAACTTTGTACAATATATTGGAGTAGAACTAAGTAAGCTAAGCATTGCATGTTAAAAGGGGTACGGGGCATTTGAGAAGTTGCCTTCATAGACTGTTAGGTAGAAATGAACAGTTAGAAAAAAAGTGTGTGCAGTACAATTCTGTGTTTATTTAAAAACACATGCAGAATAAAAGACAGGAAATGGATACCGCAAAATGTTGATAACAGCATTGGCTGGTATCATTACAATGTTCTCCATTGTTTTACGTCTTGCATATCTTTAATGTTCTAAATTTTATGAGTGCATTTTATTTCTCGATGTGGTAGTACATTCCCATGAGTGAAAAATGAAAACAACTTTCACAGGAATTCAGACATGGACAAACTTTGATTCCTTCCTGTCTTTGTCCATCCCAGGCTCTCCACCTCCTAGTATGATGTATTGCCATTATTTTCTTTTATATTCTTATAGTAGTTTCTTATAGATCAAGGACTTCTTTATGAAAATAAGTGAAAATGTTTTCTGGCAATTCTTTTTCTTGCAAAACAGTAGCTTATTACACTCACCAGTTTTTACTATGGTGTTCTGTGAGAATACAAACAACCCCTGAATGTTGGTGGCTTACAACACAGTTTACTTTCTCACTCACATAGCAGCAGGTCTCCCCCTGGTTACAGTAAGCTTCCTATGTCTGCTTTGTTCCAGGACCTAGCCCAAAAGTTGGCTGTTCTCTGGGACATGCTCTTCTCATGGAAGACGGAAGGAGCATTCGAGCAGGTGGACGTTCATGATGTCTCAGGAAGTGCAGATCTGACATGAATCACATCACTCCAGCAACTTAGTAACAACTACTACTAGCTCCTATAGAGGATGGAAATGTAGTCTTGACCCAGGCAGCCAGATGCCACACACAATTCCATCATCATGGTAGAAGGCATGCACAGGCATATCTCTAAGATAAATTCCTAGAAACAGAATGGTCAGGCCAAAGGATAAATGCGGTTGTAATTTTGGAAGATAATACTAAATTGTACTCCAGTAGATGTGAACCATTTTGTTCTTTCATTAGCAATGTGAAAGTATGTTTCTCATTTTCCTAGCTATGACAAGGTGGTACATTGTCCAACTTGGGAACTTTTGCCAATTGGCTAAGTATAAAAAGATATCTCCGTTTCATTTGGATTTTAATTTCTCTTATTTTGAATAAGGTTGAGCATCATTTTACATGGTTAAGGGTCATTTGTATTTCTTTCCTTATGGATGATCTGTTCTATTCCTTTGCCCATTTTTCTAATGGAGTGTTAGTCATTTTTTCTGTGATATGAGTTGCAAGTATTTTTTCTCCAGTCTGTCACTTGTTCTTTGACTTTGAATATGATTTTGTCTATGTGTATTTGAGTCTATTTTCTTCTTATCACAATTAGGAAGCTCCTGCTCCCTTATGCTCCCGTGTCTAAAAACATTTTTTATGACAACTGGGTATGGCTTATTGTGTATCTGGTGACTAGGAGCCAGGGATGCTGCTAAACATGATATAGTACAAAAGAAAAGTATCTTAGAACAAGAAATTATCCAGCCCAAAGTATCAAGAATGTCAAATCAGAGAAACCTGGATTTAAAGGAACCAGCCCATACTTTTCTTATGATTTAGAACATTATACATTGTATACTTAAATATTTGATCCAATTAGAATTTATCCTGGTCAATGATGTAAAATACGCATCCAAATTTTTATTTTTCCAGATGAGTACACAGTCATACCAACATCAACTTTACTCCACATATTAATGATCCATTTTGGTGTAAGAAGATTGCTCCAAATCTTAGCAGCTGAAAACACAAAACATAAACTGTATGACAGCTGATGTCACACAGTTTCTGATGGCCAGGAGTCTGAGAGTGACTTATCAGGGGTCTCTGGCTCAGACATGCTCAAAAAGTTAGTTACGTTATTGGCCAAGAATATGTCATGTGGAGGTTCAAAGATATGCTACCAAGATCGTTCCCCAGGTTGTTGGCAGGCTTCAGTTCCTCATGGGCCGTTGGCTCATGTTTCTCACCATTTAAGCTTCTCCATAGGCACCTTTTGTTTTCATTATACAGCATCTGACCTTCCCTTACAGCCATTGTTCCAAGCCAGAAAGAGAGTCCCCAAGACAGAACCTGGAGGTTTGTTTCTTTAGTAGCATAGACTCAGAAGGAACATACTATCATTCTGCCATATTCTGTTCACTAGAAGTGAGTTCCTAAGTCTAGCTTTCACTTAAAAATTAAGTTCTGTTTCTTTTTTATTTAAATTTTATTTATTTTTTGTGTGGTACTGGAGATTGAACTCAGGGGGCATTCTAGCTTTGAGCTATACCCCCAGCCCTTTTTAAATTTTCTTATTTTGAAACAGCATCTCACTAGGTTGCTGAGGGTCTTGCTAAGTTGCTGAGGCTTGTATCAAACCTGAGATCCTCCTGTCTCAACCTCCCAAGTACTGGGATCACAGCTTAAATTCTGTTTCTTCAAAGGATAGGTATCCAATAATTTGTGACCATATTTTTAAAACTACTGTACCTAGTGCTGTGGTTCAGACATGGTTTGAATGTGTCTGCCAAAGGTTCATGTACTGGGAGCTTGATCTGCATTGAGGTGGTGGAACCTTTTAAGGGGCAGAGCCTAGTGGAAGGTAATTAGGTCATGAAGGCACTGCTCTTGGAAGATATTATTGCAGGTCCCATGGGACTGGATTAATTGCAATAAGAATAGGTTGTTATAAGGGGGCCTGGAACCTCCCCTGAATCCCACTTTTGCATGCACTACTCACCTCTTCCACAGTTCCTCCTGCCTGTGATACCACCTACCATGAAGCCTTCACCAGAGCCGAGCAGATGCTGGTACCATGCTCTTGAATCTCCAGTACTGTGAGCTAAATAAACCTCTTTTCTTTGCAAAGTACATTCTCAGGTATTTTGTTATAGCAACGCAAAATAGACTAAGGCACTCTGCTTACTTGAGATGCCTCCTTTATCATAGACTTAATTCCCATATGGATTAGACTAATTTCTGAAATTAATGTGTATTGCTTCTGACAACTTTCTACAAGGTAATTTAAAAAATTATGCCTCTGTCTACGATTTGTATTAAGGGATTTGTTTGCATTCATGAAATATTTTATGTGCTTCGGTTAGCCTGGTGGATCAAATGAAATCATGGATATGAGAGTGTTTGCAAAATCTAAAGAAATATGGTAGTGGAAGATTTTATTATTATTACGTTTTTTGTGTTGATGCAGCCAAAAACTTTTGTATTTTAATTCCAGTTTGATTTGTTGAAATTGCTTCTTGGATTCAAGTTGGAATGTGAGTTGTGGGCCAGTAGTGGAATTTTTCCATCATAACATTTCCTGTGGATTTAAACTGAACTGAAACCCAACCCAGGAAACAAACAAAAAATGTGCCAACTAGTTTATATTCACTGAGTTTTATCTGCTACTCCTGTGGATATCTGTTTATCCTTTATGATGTTATTTAGGCGATCACAGTTATGACAGGTGTGCATAAATATGTGTGTATGCGTTTAGATATGAAATGTGGAATGTGTGTACCTACATAATAAAAACAGCAGGAGTTGCTAAAGTTGGCTAATCGCTACAACTTTTAAAATTAAAGTTGAAAAATAAATTTAAAAAAACTGGGGGTGTAGCTCAGAGGTAGAATGCCCTTGACTTCAAGCCCCAGTACTAAATACACACACACACACACAGACACACAGACACACACACACACACACACACACACACATTAAAAGGACTAAGGAAATTGATAATAAAGGGGCAATTAGCAGTCACTGTCAATTCTTCATTTCAGAAAAGCATATTGTTATGGTGTGAATCTGGAATGTCTTCCAAAAGCTCATGTATTAAAGATAATGCAGCAATGTCCAGAGGTGGGCTTTTAGAAAATGATTGAAACAGGGTCTTGCTAAGTTGCTGAGGCTAGCCTCAAACCTGCTATCCTCCTGTCTCAGCCTCCCAAGTACTGGAATTACAGGTGTGTACCACCATGTCCAGTTCTCTAAGTTATTTTTGTTAGATATTTTGGTCACAGCTACAGAAAGTTGACTAACACATATAAAAGCATATTTTAGAAATTATTTTTCCATTTTTCTTTCTCAATTTCCTACTGCCTAATGCATCCTTTGAAAGAAAGAAATGAGTGCTGTGGAGGTGTTTGAAAGGAGAGGATTTCAGAAGTCTATGGCAATGTGGTAGGTCTAACAGCTAAATCTGAAACACTTGGGGATCTGAGTATCCTTGGCGCCAAACAGCACGGTCTCTGCAAATGGAGGGGGAGTGAGGCTGTGCAGACGTGGTTGTCTATAAGACACATTTCACTGTGCAAGAAATAATTTTTATTTCCTCTGTGTTAATTTCCCATCCCTGATTCTCCCAGACATTTATCACCTTATCTGCAGATCAGTCAAAGGCTGAGCTTTATTTTTTTATTATTAGTATTGGACTTTGGGACTATAGCCTGCTGCAATGTGCAAACACAAGTAAAGCAAATACATGACAACATGAATAAATTCATTTAAAGTAAACTATACTCTTATAATTACTTTCTTGGGTATTCAGCATAATTTCTTCTCCTCTGGCAGCATGAACAGTTATTGCTATTTGTCATTATCATTCATATCATTAATATTAACAGTAATAGCATTTGTTGAAGACCTTCAATGTGTCACCGCTTTGTCAAGGATAGAGCTGGGACCCTGATGATGGACCTCTACTCTGAAACAAATGGACAGAGGTGACTTCAAAATCCCAAGGGGGAAATAATAATTCCATTGTAGAAATCCCAATTACCGGCTGGAATGTGGGCAACCAATGAAATTGAAGTCTTTGAGAGTTTCCTGTGGGCTCTTATATATTTTCCAAAGGGTCAGACATGTTCAATTAAGTCCAATGTGTAATCAGACCTGTAGGCATTGGTCCCTAAGTGATTATTAAGCCATTAATATGACCAGAAAGGCTAGATACTTTTGCAAAGCCAGATAGGGAATGAAGAGATATAGTATATGGGAGGGTGGGTGTTTCAGAAAGCAATGGAAGGGGAAACTGAGGTGTGGATTATCTAGCTTTCTTTCAACCCTGTGTATGGAACTCTCTCCATTTATTGCTGAGGTTTGGAACCTGTAGTTCATTAAATGTGTGGGGCTGTTTTCTTTAACAGAACACTGGGAGCTCTTCTACGACAGGGCTTGTTATTTATCTTC
Organism: Glis glis; assembly: GCA_004027185.1. NCBI lineage: Eukaryota > Metazoa > Chordata > Mammalia > Rodentia > Gliridae > Glis > Glis glis. The sequence goes on along the minus strand of PVJS01049928.1, from coordinate 3,479 downwards.
TAATTCAAATACCTGGTCAAAGTAACAAATGCACAAAGTTTGATGAATAAAAGAATTGAATGAAAAAGGAATAACCTTTTGAATTATCTTTTACTTAAATAATGTATGTAAGCACAACCAAAATCTGTATAGAATGGTAGAAGAAATTAACAATTTGGATTAGATATTTCTTCAATGGAGAATAAAGAAGGAAGTTGCAGGAGGTGAAGGAGAAGTATGAAAATAAGTCCTACCCTGTGACTTTAGTCAATTAACTTAACCCTTTTAGCCTCAAGTAGGTCACACTTCACAGAACTACTATGAAAATAAAATAAAATAATATATTTATATTTAGCACAATGCCTGGCACCTTGTAAACTGTCACTAAACCTCAGATACTACTAGTATCACTGCTTTTATTCCTCTGGGAACGATTGAAGACATTCTGGATCTAGACAAAGTTGGGGAATGCTGCAGTATTGGGAAGTCTTGTGATTTGTGGTGGCTGCTATTTCTCAAGTATGGTTCCAAGAACTGATCATGGACCTTTCTCAAAAGAGTAGTGCAGAGAACTAAAGCCGCTGAGCTTGGTAGACTTAAGAACCTCCAACTACAGCTCTCACAGGGTGGAGATTCTTAGTTGGGAAATGACAAGGTGTAATGCTTTCAAAATAGAATGCCCCCCAGCTCTCACAGAAACAGGGTGGCAGTGTTGAAAGCAGGGCTTGATTGTAATCTCAGAAACCTCGGGTGGCCTTGGCTGGTAGGGTGGAGGGGGGGGTCCCTGGGGCTGCATCCTTTGGGATGATATATGGTTCCTCCTCCCCTTTCTCTCTCTCTTGCTTCTGACCTCCATGATGTGAGAGCGAAGCCTTGTGCCCTCTCTCTCTCTCTCTCTCTCTCTCTCTCTCTCTCCGCTTCCTGCTGCCATGCCCTGAGATTCATGGTCCTGGGCCTCACATGGACTGAATCTAGAACTTCCAAGGAAACTGTGTGCAAATAAATCTTTCTTCCTCTAAGTTGCAGTCAGTCTTTGGATTATAGCAGTGAGACTGCTGACTAACACACATGACACCCGGGTGTTCCAAGAAGAGGATTGTCCATGACAAGAAATCTATAAAGAAGTGCAGGCCAGGCGTAGTGGTGCACACCTGTAATTCCAGTACTTGGGAGGCTAAGACAGGAAGATCAAGGGTTCAAGGCCAGCCTCAGCAACTTAGTGAGACCTTGTTTCAAAATAAAAAATAAAAGGGCTGGGGGTATAGTTTGGAGGTAGACTGCCCCTGGGTTCAATCTCCAGTACCAGAAGAAAAAAGAAGAGGAAGGAGGAGGAGGACGAGGAGGAGAGGAAGAAGAAGAAGAAGAGAAGAGAAGGAGGTGGAAATGATCCAGGGGATGAGATTTGGATTCATGGTGGGGAGCAGTAGGAAGCTGGAAGAGCCTGTCTTCCTCACTGTATAGGAGAGAGCTCCAGTTCCAAGGTGGGGGGAGATATTAAGAAGGAACTGACTGTGGTCCAAATAGCGTGACACCTGTGAGTGAGTGAAGTGGCATCCTCAAGGTGTTCAGCAAGCAAAACCATCCTTTTGGGCACCCTGGGGAAGGCCAGGGTCATCATCAAGGCATTTTGAATCCCTTATCAAACCAGCCAACAGCTCTGTGGCTATCAGCGCCACCTCCCAACAGCTCAGCTCCTCAGATCAGAGCTTTATTGATTCTGGAATAGATGCATTCTGTTCCCTTCATACTACAACTCTGGCCTGTTCCAAGTCATCCTTCATACAGCAGCCAGGATATTAAAAACAATACCTCGAAGGTCTTATTTCCTTGTTAAAATGCTGATCATCAGCTTTCCAATGCTTTCAGCAAAGAACACACACCTACCACTAACACATCGCACCCCGGCAGCACTAATGCCTGCATCTTCCTTCTTTACTCTCTGCCTTTCCCAAAGACACACAAACTGTTTCCCCTCCGCTCTTCCCCTACCAGGCTAATTCTACTCATCTTCGGCACATTCTCCAGATGTTTTTCCAAGCCTTTACCTCCCCTTCCTTATTCACAGTTGGGTTGGTGGGCCCTCCGCTGCTTTCTTAGGTCCCCTTAGTCTTCTCTTGTCACCAACCTACCCACTTGGCTTCTTATCTATTTCTATGTCCTTATCACTTGGGAGTGTGTATGTGCCTAGAGGGTCTTGTTTCTTTCATATAGACAGTATCTGGTACTTGGTACATGGTGGAAACATCTTTCTAGAATAAAGAGATAAACAAATGGCTATTTCATGGATTTACCCAGAACATGTACTTCGCAAATAGCTTTCTGCTTAAGATCATATTCTATGATCCTGAAGGAGTTTCTCGGGTCTGACCTTCATAGTTTCACTTCTTGGCCTCCTTCTAAGTCTCTTTTTCTAATTATTTACGGCAGTGAACCTTTCCAATCATTCTTGATTTGATTTCCCTACTTAATCCTTACATCCATCCTCAGGATATTTATTGGGGAGCCAAAAGGGCAAAGGGAGATTTTTATGCAGGTCATGCCTTTACCTGGATGAGAATTCTTGATGGCAATGAAGTCAGACTCCTAAAGAGATTAAAAGTCCTACATATGGAGTCATTTAATAAGGTATGAACATTTGTATGTTGTCTTGCTAACTTTTAAAGGTAATTAAAGGCATAAGTGAGCTAATGGTGAAGGTTCTTTGTTGATAGGAGTGGCCGTTCAGAAACATTCTAGAAGCTGACTAGCTATGGAAGAAACCATCCCAGAGTCTCCCAAGCAAGTATCTCTGACACCACTAGGCAGCGAGCTCATAAATCAAACTTATCCCACACAGTCACTGTGCTCAGTGAAGTTTTGAAGGTTAAACATTTCAGTTCTTAAATTGGTTCTATTATTTTAAATCAGGTTATGTATAAACTATGGTTTAAGGATTAGCTATATGACTAAAATGAACATAGCATTTTCAACTATGGGATAAAAAGAAAAGAATTCAGTGTACTAAAACACTAAGAAGCCGGGCGTGGTGGTGCACACTTGTAATCCCAGTACTTGGGAGGCTGAGACAGGAGGATCACAGGTTCAAGGCCAGCCTCAGCTACTTAGAGAGGCCCTCCACAACTTCGTGAGACCCTGTTTCAAAATAAGGAATAAAACATAGGACTGGGGGGTGTAGCTCAGAGGTAGAATGCCCCTGAGTTCAATCCCCAGTACCACAAATAAATAAATAAATAAAACACTAAGAAGAGATGTTTATTTATTTTTTTATTTTTTATTTTTTTTTTTTTTGCGGTACCGGGGATTGAACCCAGGGGCGTTCTACCTCCGCGCTACACCCCCGGCCCTATTTTTTATACTTTATTTTGAAACCGGGTCTCATGAGGTTGCCGAGGGCCTCACTAAGTAGAGAGAGAGAGACAGGGAGAGAGAGAGAGAGAGAGAGAGAGAGAGAGAGAGAGAGAGAGCGCTGAGGCTGGCCACCAACCCAGATCCTCCGGTCT
>PVJS01049927.1:0-14501 GCA_004027185.1 Glis glis | reverse complement strand
CCCCGGTACCGAAAAAAAAAAAAAAAAAAGATCAACTTAAAAAAATCAGTAGCTTTCATATATGCCAACCACGAATCCACTGAGAAAGAAATCCAGAAAACAATTCCATTCACAATAACTTCAAAACCAACCAAAGAGGTAAAAGACCTCTACAATGAAAATTATAGAACACTGAAGAAAGAAATTGAAGAAGATCTTAGAAGATGGAAAGATCTCCCTTGCTCTTGGATAGGCAGAATAAATATTATGAAAATGGCCATTCTGCCAAAAGTGATCTACAGAGTCAATGAAAAGCCTATCAAAATACCAATATCATTTTTCACAGATCTAGAAAAATCAATCATTAATTTTATATGGAGAAACAAAAGATCCAGAATAGCCAAAGCAATTCTCAGCAATAAGAACCATGCAGGAGACATCACAATCCCTGACTTCAAATTATACTACAGAGCTATAGTAATAAAATCAGCATGGTATTGGCACAAAAACAGACTCATAGACCAATGGAATAGAATAGAAGATACAGAAACAAGTCCACAAACTTATGGCCAATTGATTTTTGACAAAGGTGCCAGACACATACGTTGGAGAAAGAATTGTCTTTTCAACAAATGGTGTTGGGAAAACTGGTTATCTACCTGTAGAAGAATGGAACTAAATCCTTACCTCTCACCCTGCACAAGAGTCAACTTGAGATGGATCAAAGACCTGGAAGTTAGACCAGAGACTGTGAAATTACTAGAGGAGGGCATAGGTTCAACACTCCAACATATAGGCACAGGTAGAAACTTCCTCAACAAGACCTCCAAAGTTCAGGAAACTAAAACAAGAATTAGTAGGTGGGATAGCATTAAACTAAAAAGTTTCAGTACATCAAAGGAAACCATCAAGAGTCTAAAGAGAGCCTACGGAATGGGAGAAGATCTTTGCGAGCTATCCCTTTGACAGAGGACTAATATCTAGGATATACAGAGAACTTAAAAGACTTTACACTAAAAAAAAATAACCTTATCAAGCAGTGGGCAACCAAATTGAATAGACATTTCACAAAAGAAGAGATACAAATGGCCAATAGATACATGAAAAAATGTTCAACATCATTAGTAATCAGGGAAATGCAAATCAAAACTACTCTAAGATTTCATCTGACCCCAATCAGAATGGCAATCATTAAGAAGTCAAACAACAACAAATGTTGGCGAGGATGTGGGGAAATTGGGACTCTTCTACACTGTTGGTGGGAGTGAAACTAGTTCAACCACTATGGAGATCAGTGTGGAGATTCCTCAGAAAACTGGGAATGGATCCACCATATGATCCAGCTATACCACTACTGTGTATCATTCCGAAGGGGTTGAAACCAGAAAACTACAGTAATATATGCATACCCATGTTCATAGCAGCACAATTCACAATAGCCAAAATATGGAACCAACCTAGGTGTCCATCAGCAGACAAATGGATGACAAAATGATGGGAAATACACACAATGGAATTCTACTCAGCAATAAAGAAGAACAAAATAACATCATTTACAAGAAAATGGAAGGACCTGGAGAACATTATGTTAAGTGAGATTAGCCAATCACAGAAGGAGAAGGGTCATATGTATTCTCTAATATGTGCAAGCTAGGGAGTAGTAGGGATACAAAAGGGACTCCGTACAATGGTGGAGAAGCCTCAGTGGAGCCAGGGAAGTGGTCTAAGGGAAGGGGAAGGGGAAGAATGAAGTTCATCAATGGAATTACTACCATTGACCATGTGTACATATGAGAATATGTACTTGGGGGAGGGGGTAGGTGTGTGTGTGGGGGGACACCAAAAGCTGTGTGCATGTATGTTACTGTCAAATTGATGTCCATTGTGATGTGAGACTATAATGCACCAATAAAAGCACATTAAAAAAACAATAAAAATAATACGCAGTCAAATCTACCAGCAGCAAACACCAAACCCAACCCAAACAAACAAAACTTAGCTCATCACTGTTTTTGGGGTGGCCAATGGAAGCTGACAAGTTTTTCAGTGATTTGCAGGATGCAGAGTGAAATTTGGGTGTCAAGGCACCCCTTTGATTTGGTAAAATTGTTGGGGGTGAGGTGGGGAAGGACTTTTACAGATATTTCTATCCTACTTATTTATAGTTTGAAACGGCACCAAAGGTTTATTAGGTAAATAATTTGAATGTGTGCTAAACTATGAGTAATATATTGGCCAAGACTAATACTATACGTATAGATGATTGGGACAACCATTTTAGAAGTGGGCATTGTAAAGACATAATGGTAGGGATGTGGGTTGTTACTGAGATTACTGGGAAGTGATTAGAATGCATTTGAATAGATGTTCTACCAGTTCCTGCTGTGTGGCTTCTGTCTAATTTACATAGTTAGCTCTTTGGAGGAGGATTCTTCAGGACAGTCAGTTATCTATAAATAATGAATGGCTCTACATGGAGAAGAGGAATCTGAGGCCACCAGAGAGTGATTGGTACCCACAGCCACCCCACCCCAATCTTATCTATCTATCCATCCATCCATTCATCTATCCATCCGTGATCTCAGAGCCAATTGAATTTAAAGAAGCCGTTACAGGAATTGTCAAGAATTCACACCAAGAATCAACTCGTGAGGGTGCACTAAGTGTCCTTAATCCACATTAAGGACAAACAGTGAAATAGGTTTGGACGTAGTTAATCTCTGAGGACTGGGACTGTTATATCCACAGTTTGGAGGAAGAATCACTCATTTGCAAATCAAGAATGTCCTCATTAAAGATATGCGACATAACTGAGAAGAACAATTTCCCAAATTGCCCTGGGTTTGAGGAATAATATACATATTTAAATCCCCCAAGAACATATTTATGCAGATAAGAGCAGCAGTGGCCTATTGTACCCATAATCTGTGTATTAAAGAGGCCCATGGTGTGCATTTATACAGCAGACCATGGCCTGACTTCAGTGGCAATGAACTGTGGACTGAATCTCATTGAGAGCTACCAGGCGCTTCTTCTCACTTGGTAGTAATAGCTCCAGGGGAACTCTTACACGCTTAGGATCTTAGTGTAACAAGCAGGATGGAATGAATGCAGTTTTGCCTTTATTTCCACAGGTTTTTTTCCCTTTATGTTTTTTTAAAAGCTTATTTCTTATTGGCATTAAATAAACAGAAGAATTCACCACCCTCCCCCAAAATCTAAATTCAGAATGAGAGTTTAAATCCATCCTAACTATGCTATTCAGAATTGAGTCATGCTATAACATATCATATATCATATGTTGTCAAATATTGCTTGTGTTTGCAGACATAATTAATATAAGCTAACCATTAATAGTATGATATATGATCCAGGAATCTTTAATATAACAAAAGCCAACTAATATTTATCTCTAATGTGCTATAATCTTTTCTCACATCACCAAGCATTAACAAAGGGTATATTCTTTAATGTTATCCTCCCATGGGTTTATTTGAACTTTTTTCCTAGTTTAATTAGCTTATTCATTTTAATTAAAGTACAGTGCAACATTTACATGGTGTTTAATCTGAAAGTTAATCCTGTTTTCTTAAAAGATTAAGTATAGTAATAAATATAAAATAATGGTGGCTGTTTCTCATAGGACTAGTACTGTGTCTACAGGAACAACTTCTGCTGGAAATAGCAGAAATGTAGACTTTCTCTAGTATTCTTTCATTAAGGCAAGCATGCCACAAAAATAGCTTTCTAACCAATTAAGAGCTTCCACAATAGCCACGCTATCCCCCAACCCATGGATGTTCACATTTTTTCTTATCTTAGTTATTCATTGCTGCATATCACATTACCCTGAAACTTAGTGTTTTGACACTATAATAAATATCCATTATCTCATGCAGTTTCTCTGATCAAGGATTTGGGAGTGGCTGAGCTGGTAGTTCTGGGTCTCCCATGAAGTGACAGATGAGATGTTTCCCAGGGCTGGAGTCAGCTGGACTTTGGGCTGGAGCCCGTGATGGGCTGTCAAGATGGTGCCGCTTGTTGGTTGAAGGCCTCAGTTCTTCCCCATGCAAACCTCTCCACAGGCTGTGTGAGTCCCCGCATGATGCGGTGGCTGGAAATCTAAAAGGATGCCAGGTAGAAGCTGCAAAGTCTTTCATAATCTAGCCTTGGAGACGGCACATTATCATTCCCACAAAATCCTATTGGTTACACACTGAAGCCCTGCCCAATGTGGGCGTGAATACCCAGAGGCAAGGATCCCACCACACACCCTAGCAAAGCCTGAAGTCAAGTCCTGACAGGACCCGCACAGGCGGCAGTTTGGAGTTGACTCTGAGTTAGAGAGCTTGGGAAATGTCTTGGGCTTTCTGCAGATATGCCCTGACAGAGCATGGAACCAAGCCAGTCCAAGTTCAGGGCGATCCACTGCGGTAACTGATCTGTGGTTTCAGTCTGTGCCCAGCGGGCTCCATTGCTTTTAGAACTGTACCAAGGAAGAAACATCAGGTGGAAGGGCATGGCAGAGGAAAGCTGTTCACCTCATGGCAGCTGGGAAGCAGAGGGCGATAGATAGATAGATAGATAGATAGATAGATAGAGAGGTTGCTCACATCTTTTGAATCTGTAGCAGAATGCAGGAGCCCCACAGCCTGTATTTGTATGTTATGGTCTCCCTGGAATTCTCCCCTCCTGTGCACAGTTCTTCTGGAACCAGGGAATGTGACTTTCTCCTAGAGGCAAGGGTGCATATTGCCACTGTTCTCTGCTGGTCTATCTTTGCCTTTGCCCAGGGACACTTTGATGTCTATACAGACAGCCTGTCTAGCAAGCACCAGGCCTCTCAGGGGTTTGACCTCCACAGGGATGATGATTTTCTCTTCCACTCTGGATTAGACATTCACTTCCACGATCACACTCTAGACTTATCATTGCCAGAGACTTCCTCATTCTTCAGCCGCTACTTCCTTTCCTTCCTGCTTCCACTACAGCACTACTTGATTAAAACCTCCCATCCACTGACCTCTCCGTCGCCTCCTGTCTTTACCTTCTTCCCATTCATTTATACTTCATAGTCATTTCAGCCTCTTTCTTGCAAATGTCCTCAGGTCCCTTGTCCTGCTCCATAGCAAAATTCCTGTGTTGGATGAACCTAACCATTCTTCACCTTCTCTGTCCCCCCCACTATTGAATCTTCCCCATCATCATTCACATATGCTTTTATATCTCCCATTGAAAAGTGTTTCCCCTTTTCCTTTCAATCGCCTCAATTGCCTCTTCCACACACAATTTTCTTTTTTTTAACGTGCTTTTATTGGTGCATTGGAGTCTCACATCACAATGAATATCTATTTGATGTTAACATACATGCACACAGTTCTTCATGTCCCCCCCGCATCCCCCCACACATATGAAGTACCGAGAATGATGTTGGTATATTTTCATATGTACATATTGTTTATGATAGTAAAACCACTGATTCACTTCTTTCTTGCCCTTCCCCTTCCCTTGTACCACTTCCCTTGCCCCACTGAGGATTCTCCATTCTCAACCGGAGTCCCTTGCCACACGCAATTTTCTAAGAAAACTTGTGTACATGTATTTATTTCTTCACCTCTTCTTTGTTGTTTTGACCAGTTTCAGTCTGGCTTTCACCCCCACCTCTCCACCAAAATTCACCTTGCAAAAGTTGTTGATCACTTGCCTGTTATCAAATTTAGTTGACACTTCTCAGTCTGCGTCCTACTCTGCTTCACAGCAGTGTTTGTCAGAGCTGTCAATTCCTGCCCCAAATACTTTTTCTCTTGTCTTCAATGACACCACACTTAGCTGTTCTCCTTCTACTTCTCCAGCCTTTTTTTTCCAATTTCATCCTGGGGTCTTCTCATCTATCCAAACTCTAGATAGAACACCTCAGAACTTGTGCTAGATTCTCTTATTTTCTCAAATTCTTGAGAATTTTGAATTTTCTTTGTGTGATATTGGGGATTTAACCCAGGGGCATTCTACCCCTGAACTACACCCCCAGCTCCATTTTATTTTATTTTGAAACCGGGTCTCACTAAGTTGCTGAAATCCTCATTAAGTTGCTGAAAGCCTTGTTAAGTTGCTGAAAGCCTCGTTAAGTTGCTGAAAGCCTCGTTAAGTTGCCGAGGCTGTCGTCAAACCTGTGATCCTCCTGCCTCAGCCTCCCAAGTACTGGGACATAGCCATGCACCACCACACTCGACTGAGAATTTTGAATCTTTTTTTTTTTGAATCAGGGTCTCACTAAGTTGCAGAGGGCCTCACTAAGTTACTCAGGCTGTCCGTGAACCTGTGATCCTCTTGTCTCAATAATCTCAGTACTGGGATTACAAGTGTGCATCACCACACCTAGCTTACTTTATTTTGGAACAGGGTCTCACTAGGTTGATGAGAGTCTCATTACTTGCTGAGGCTGGTCTCAAACCTGCTATCCTCCTGTCTCAGCCTCTTAAGTACTGGGATTACAGGCATGTGCCACCACACCCAGCTAGAATTCTGAATCTTAAAGATTCAAAATCACATCTATATGGAGTTTTCCTTGTTCCTGCTGGCAGGAGTATGAGAGAACTGAAGTATTCCTGGAGCCCAGGAAAACAGAAGTCCACATAAAGACTTGTGTTCATAGCAGCTTCATTCACAGAGCCCATAAACTGGAAACAAGACAAACCCCATCAGCAGGTAAATGGATAAATGAAATATATGTGATCTATACAATGGAGCACTATTCGGCAATCAAAAAGAATAAACTACTGAAGCATACAGCACCAGGGATGAATCTCAAATGTATTATGCTAAGTGAAAGAAGACTGATATGAAGGAGTTTCTGTGTACTGTATGATTCCATTTATTTAACATTCTTGAAAATACAAGCTAACCTACAGTGACTAAATGCTGATCAACATTGCCTGAGACCGCAGCCAAGGGAGGGATGGACAGCATAGGAGCATGAGGAAACCTTTCAGGGTTATGGAAATGTTCTGTATCTTGTAAAGATGGTTTCATAGGTGAGCACATCAGTCAAAACTCATGAAATTGAACACATTAAATGGATGCAATTTATTGTAAGTTACACCTCAATAAAGTTGGTTAAAATCTATATCCATCCTGAAAATTCTTGCATTTATATCTTTAACATAGATCATTCTTATGAGCTTCAGACTGTGGATCCAACTTTTCACATGATATGGCCATTCTGATATATCATCGGCATTTTGAACTTAATAAGTCTAAAATGATCCCTGGATTTATTCTCCACGGCTCTTTTTTACCCCCTCACCAGTAAATTTCTGTCTTTAAGAGACCTCAAAATACAGTGACTTAAGTAAAATAGAAGTTCGTTCCTATATCATGGATGGTCTAGCAACAGGTGGCTCTGTCGTCCTAGTGCCTGGACTCTATTTCTGGGTTCCAGGAATGCTTCAGTTTTCTCCTATCCCAGCCAGAAGGATGAGGGAAAGGGTCAAAGCAGTGCCTGCATCCTCTTTTTAGGGCACACCCAGAAATGTTATACGGACATGCTGTGTAACAGGGTAGGCTGGGAACTGTTGTCTTTGTGTGGCTGTGTATTCAGCTAAACTTTATTTATACAGTAGAAGGGGAGAAACAGGGCTTCTGGCTTTCTCTGGGGTGCATGGAGACTTGGGCAAACATATTTTTGTGGAGCCTCTATCTATGCTATTTGATTAAAAATGTATTATAAAATTCATTGAACTATGTGAACCAGAGTGATTTATTAACAAAGATTTAGAATAATGGGTACAGAAGAGGTACTTACATATTTATATATTGTCTAATCAGTGCATATGTCCAGGCATCTCTTCATGTTCCTTATTGTCAGTTGCATTGTTCTTGGCTAATTTTGTACCTCCCATGCAAGAAAAATGTAGCAACTCTGTTATTACTCACAATGACATGGCCCTTCAGAAATTTTTGTATTGAAGCAGTATAGATCTTGCCACTGTAGTACCCAAATACCATTTATTTAATGCTGGTTCTATCATTACTCATGATACTGCATCGTTTATCTGCCTTGTCACCAGTGACTACTGGCTTCCAATGACTTTCTCCAAGATTATCACTGTGTTTCCTTGATGCACTGTGTTTCCTTGATGATGACTATGAGGGCAAGTCTTACTCAGAGTGCACAGGAAAATGCAAATGATCACTTTCTTGTACCTTTAAATTTTGTATTTGTAGATTTATGGCATATGTGTAGAATAACACATCTTCCAAAGTTGTTTCTTTGGGCTGGAAGCACTACATTTTCAGAATGTGATCTCTTATAGTGTTGACTGCATCCTTGCAGAGCGCAGGGGTGAGGGAGCCATGGGCAGTGTGAGAGGAGCAGCCTTTTGCATAAGGAATGTCCATCCTTGATCCAGCACAGCTCAAGACTGACCCAAGGGAGCACAGAAACACCACATCCATCAAGACAAAAGCAGACATCCACTGGGGGGCCCGTTGCCATTGGGGGAGCACAATCTCTCAAGCCTTTGGAAGAGACGGTCAGGCCTCTATTCTGAGTGGGCTCTAGTGGCCTTTCTTTTCCTCATTGGTGCAAAACAAGGGATGCAGGTTGCTTTCCTTTATTGGTAGAAGCAGCCACCAGACAGCTCTTACTTACCCTGCTGTTCTTTTATACAGGAGATGGCCTGTTGAGTGGGACACAGTGTCTTCAAGTTTTTGAGCCTCGCTGCATTTGAAGACAAGAATCCAGTCCTCTTAATCAAAGCATGGGATGACAGGGCAGATAAACAAGGGGAACCTATAGGCTTTCAGAAAAAAAAAATTACTAAGCTGTCATAGTCATGATTACTGGGCTCGATACCATTTCTTTAGGGTATGACAACTGAGTGTTTCTTTGGACTCTTAATCTCAGTTTTAATTTCTGAAGGTAGAGATTATCAAATCCCCCTAAGTACAGAAGGTTTCTACATCTCCGTTGGGAAGTACCATCCAGGCAGGACCAGATAACCTTGTTAGAATCATGGCTGCCATCTTATCTCTGGTGAATAATTTGCAGTTCTGAGGACCACCACATTCTTACCTCTTTCCTTTGGGTGGTGGCTTTCCCCAGTTTTGAGCATAAAAGAGTCTGTAGATGTCAATGCAATGAGACTGATGAACTTTATCACCTGCTATATTTTACAGTCATGGTACCTTACAGTAACAGTGTAGAGAAACGATTGCTCTCTATTTTAAAGATGAGCAAAATGAGATGCAGAATGATAAATAACTTTCTGAAGTCTATCTGACTTTAAAGACCTCAGTTTTTCTACCTCAGTTGTTCTCTCAAAGGGAATGAACAAGACACAGTTTGTGCATCTCACCCTGATGCTACCTGAGAAACTGGTTTGGAGACATTTTGACTAGCCAGTGCCAAATTCCTGTCTCTTGGGTCCCTTGTTCTTGGAGGTTGTGAGCTGCAACAGGAAATACACCTCCTTGGGAGATTAAGCTGGGCACAGCCTGACCATCTGCTGTGTTGGCAGGGGCTGATGTGGGCTGACTTTATGGTTAAGGGAGATGGAGCAGGGAATGTCACCGGCCAAGAGTGCTGCTGGCAGTGAGGCATGGAGACAGACGGACTCCTAAGCAGACTGAATGCTATCCATGGGGCAGACATAATGAAAACTGTACATCTTGAAAAAAGGGGACAAGGTGGAGTGTTGGTAGTATAGCTTCAGTTGTGGAAGGAGATGCTTTTGGCCAGCATCCCTGCTAGGTGTCATGCTGGGGCTGAAGTTAGAGCAATAAACAAGAGAGCATAGTAAGATAGGAAGGCATTAGGTAAATCCTGATGCACATACTTATTTAATTATAGTTGTGATAAACTCCATGTTGAATGTAGGGTGGTCTTTGATAGTGTGTAATAGGGAGACCTAAGTCCGTGTGGGGACAGGTTTTAGGGAGGGCTTTCTTGAGAAGGTGAAATTTGTAACAAACCCTGTGGGTTATTTGTAACAAACCCTATAGATTATTCACCAGATAACTATCTCTCTTCCTTCTTTCTTCCTCAAAGAAACCCTCCCAACCCATTTCGCTTTTATTTTCACACGCCCACCTTCTTTTATCTAGCCATGTGCTTAGGGGAGGTGGCCCTGGGAGTTAGGTCTTGATTGATCTGAGTCAATCACACAATGGTCTCAGTCCCTTGACATTGATTGGTTCAGGCATGTGTTATTTAGAGCCAATATTACATTTTTTGTCCAGACAAAAGGGAAGTCTACTTAAAAGGTTTTTGGGAAAAGTTTCTACGAGGAACAGGTGACTCATTTTGCTTCTGAGTGTTGTCATGGTTGGTAGCCTAGAGTGGCGCTTGCTTGAGGACAAATGCCACTAACCAAAGGCAGAACAGAAAGATGGAAAGAATATGAGTTCCTGTCAGCTTCCTAAGTGTATATCTCAACTGTGGCGTATTCCCGGTATTAGATTTTTAGATACATTCCTCATTGTGTGAGCAAGTTGAGTTTGGATTTTTGTTATTTGCACCTGCAAATATAACAAGAGCTGTCCAGGTAATGAGTGGTTGGGGAGGGCCACTCTGTTCAAATAGAAAGTGGTCCCATGTGGCTGGAGAACAGCGATGAAGAGGAGGAGGAGGAGCAAGACGAAGCTGGAGAATGAGTAGGGTTATTCTTGGACATTAGCTAAGATGGGCTCCATGCAGACATTGTGGATTATGGCTCTTCATTTGTTTTGGGTAGTTTTAACAGAGTGATACATAATTCTTACTTGTACTTCTATATAGTGGAGAATGGGAATAATTATGTACATACCGGTCTACAATATTAAATTCATGAAGAATCACTCAGTTCATTAATTTACTTGGCTAAGTCACCATAGCCTGATTTCCCTGTTGTTGGTTGGCTTCAGGATTGTTGCTTCACCCCATCTCAATGGCACTTGAATTGAATCTTCTGCCCTTATCCATTTGGGGCAGTAGTTTAGAGAGGAGTTATTCTAGTTGTATTTGCTATAATTTTCGAATTATTTGGTCTGGGGATCTGTGGAAGTATCTGAGAATTCCAAAAAGTGATGAGGACTAAGGTCCAATGGCTCTGGAGAAGAGTTCCCATGTGTTCCTAGCTGCTAAGACAGGCTCAGGGGAGTGGCGGGTCCAAAACATAGCGGTTAGGTGTGTGGTTTCTAATAAACTAACTTAATGGAGGAGATCTGCCTGCTCAGCTCAGCCTGGTCCATTGTCACCAGCTCTTCGTCATGCATAGGGCCCTAACTCATTTCCTACCAGGCTCCCCTGGCTGTCGTGTCTTCTGGCAGGAGAGCCTGCTCTGGACCGTTGCCTGCAAGACTTGGGCCTGGCTTCCCAATGTAGAATGGAGTTTAGGAGCTCAGGTTTTGAAACCACACACCACTTAACAGCTACATAAACTTAAGCATGTTATTTAACTTCTTCAAATCATAGTTTACTCATCTGTAAGATGGCAATAGTAATAGTCCCTAACTTATAGAAATGTGAGGATCAAATGAAATGATCCATGATAAGTGTTCAGTAGGGCACAGATGTTTAACCTAAGGTAGCTGTTATTTAAAAGCATTATTATAGTCGGGTGTGGTGGCGCGCACTTGTAATCCCAGTACTTGGGAGGTGGAGACAGGAGGATCCGGGTTCAGGGCCAGCCTCAGCTACTTAGGCCCTCCGCAACTTAGTGAGACCCTGTTTCAAAATAAAGAATAAAAAATAGGGCTGGGGGTGAAGCTCGGAGGTAGAATGCCCCTGGGTTCAATTCCCAGTACTACACACACACACACACACACACACAAAAGCATTATTATTTATCATCACTACCACTGGTATTTGTGGGTTGGGTCCTGATCTTTCTACAAATATAATATAGAGGACCCTGTCACCTCTGCCACTGTCTTGGCTAATACAATGCTACAACACAACTATTTATTGAGCCATGTACAGGGACTGCATGAGGGGTCAGGGAATTTAAGAGACAAAATATAACCTAACAAAACCAAAGAAACCAAAACCTCACAGTTTTCAAATAGCTGGGTTTTACCACGAACATTCATTTCTCACAATAAGATCTAATTTGAGAATATGATTGTGATTCTTAGTTTGAATTATAAAAACTATGATCACAAAAATCTTTTAAAAAGTTTTCCTTGCAAAATAGGAAATAGGTCAAGCCACCTAATCTGCAGATTCATTACAACTGTCTCATATTCAGAGAGAGAGAGAGAGAGAGAGATTCTTTTTTGTTTCTCAAGTGTGCATGGAGCCTTCTGGGATATCTCCTGCAGAAGCACAGCTCTGAGCAAGCCATGTTTTGCAAAGCCAGTTATTTGTTTTACTCCTGCCAGAATATTGAAAGTTTGCCTGGCGAACAGTCCCTGAAATCAAAATGACTTATTCTCAGACTTCCTTTGCTTTTGATCCTGCTGCAGGATGGTGTGTTTTCCTAATGATGCAGAATCTCTCGTTAAGTTCAGGAAACAGGATATAAGGATAAGTCAATTGACTCAATTTATGGACATAATAAAACGGTCCCTATTACCTTCAGCAGTCAAGGCAAGACAAGGTGAAACACAGTGTTGTAAAGTTATTATGACAAAATAGTTTAGTATTTACCTGACCAAATAAAGTGAAAATACTGCATTTATTTTTGAAGCGGCATTTCAGACATTATGACCTAAAATTAATAGTGGTAGACGATCATTTATCCTGTCGCACGGGGATATTGCAGAGTTCACTCAAAGCCAGGAATATCTGCTATTAAATCATGGCAAACTAAAAAAAATTTTTTGAAGTATTTCCTTGTGTCTGCTCTATGTCTACCGCTGGCCCCACCGAGCCAGTGTTAACAGCTAAGGCATTTCTTTTTCCATCTTGTAATATAATTAAAAACAAATTTAGAAGCAGAATAGATGTTTTGTATGTTAGAGCCCTGTTAGTTTTAGGGAAGGCTTTGGCATTGCAAGCAGCGGTTCCTGACAATTATAAACTCAGAAAAGAAAAAAGAATGGGGGGGGGAAGAAACCAAATTAACCAAATATGGTTGATTTGGTCTTCCAGTGGAAAACAAGTCTTTGGAGTGGCCACAAGAAAAATAGATATAAATCAAATATTTTTAACTTGCTGCATTTTGAAAGAGATGGACGTGAATGTAAAGGGGGTGGGTAGAAGGCTTCAAGAAGTTAAAGGCATCTAGTCTGAATGATATTTGTGGTATATGAAAATAATTGAAGTTAGAACTAAAGTTTAGTTCATTTCTGGCTTTGGTTATTCTCTAGACTCCAAAGTCTAAAGTGTAAAGTGCTTCGACATGTCTGAATTAAGATGGGATTGTGACTCCAAGTTAGATAAGCAAGACTTTGTGGGCTCCCAACATGGAATCATTGGTTTGCAGATGTTGACCGTGAGTTGCAGAGTGAACAATAATAAGATCCTCCAAGTCTTTGCTATTACCTTGTGCATAAGGCCTGCTCCTGACAACTCTATTTAAAACTGCACCTGACCATGCTCACCTCACTCACCCTCATTCCTGATCCACTTTATCCCATACTGCTTTTTTCTTTTTTAGTTCTACCATCTTCCAACATTCTATGTAATTTACCTTTTATGTTTGATGTCACCCCTCCCCCTCATCCCATGTGAAGCCAGAATCTTTGATTTGTTCCTGCTTTATCCCAAGCATCTAGTGCAATTCCCAGCACATAGTAGGTGCTCAATAAACATTTATCGAATGAACGAATCATATCTTTCTTCTGCATAAAATGCTATAATGGTTTTCATTGGCCCCATAATAAAGTCCTATTTCTTTTTTTTTCCCAAGCTATACCCCAGCCCTATTTTATTTTTTATTTTGAAACAGGGTCTCACTAAGTTGCAGAGGGCTTCACTAAGTTGCCAAGGCTGGCTGTGAACCTGCGATCCTTCTGTCCGAGCCTCCCAAGTACTGGGATTACAAGCATGTACCAACATGCCTGGCAAAGTCTGACTTCTTTATGTAGCATATATGATCCAGCTCCAACTTACTATCCAAATACACTTTCCATTTATCTTCTAAATGGTTCTGGCTCTACCAAACTATGGGCCATCTTGCTTGTGGGTCTTGGTACATGCTGGTTCTTTTGCTGGAATTCTCTTTGTCCTTCTGGCTAACTCTGAGTTCTTCGGACTCAATTTATTGTAGTTTAGTTTTGCTAGGAGGCCTAGCTCAGTCTTCCAAGTCTGTGCATTCCTAAAGCACACCACCATAGCAAATTTATACTATATTGGCACCGACTCTCTATCTGTCTTTTTAGGCTGTAAGCTCTCTGGGGGCAAGAGGCAGGCCTGTCTTGTTCTTAGTTTTCTTTGTGCCAAGCACATTGTAGGAGGTTCATTAAATGTGTGTTGAACCAATGAATCCTGAAAGGAAAAATATATACAATTCAAAGCCACGGTCATCCTAGCCAGTGAGATCTGGAGAAGAGTGGGCCAATGCCCTTTTCTTTTTTTTTTTTTTTTTGCGGTACCAGGG
>PVJS01049926.1:0-14496 GCA_004027185.1 Glis glis | reverse complement strand
TTTTTTTGTGGTACTGGGGATTGAACCCAGGGGCATTCTACTTCCAAGCTACACCCCCAGGCCTATTTTATTTTTTATTTTGAAACAGGGTCTCACTAAGTTGTAGAGGGCCTCACTGTAAGTTACTGAGACTGGCTGTGAACCTATGATCCCATTGTCTCAGTCTCCCAAGTACCCGGGATTATAGGCATGCACCACCACACCTAGCTCAAATCACACTTTCTTAACTGCTAAAATTTTATTTATTTATTTTTTGTGGTACTGGGGATGGAACCCAGGGCATTCTACCTCAGAGCTACCCCCAGCTCCATTTTATTCTTTTATTTTGAAACAGGGTCTATGTTGTGAATGGCCTCACTAAATTGCTGAAGCTGGTCTTGAACCTGCGATCCTCCTGTCTCAGCCTCCCAAGTACTGGGATTACAAGCGTACTGGCTACCACGCCCGGCTTAAAATTTTAAACTGCTAAAATATTAACCCTCTGAAAACAAATGATAGTTATTTAATACAAAAAAAGACCCAGAAATGTGTTTAAATACCTATAAAAAATAGGATATTTCTTATTTTGAAAAATCAGATCTAGGTGAAATCAATGTATTTATAAAGAACTTGGTTCTTTATGTGTTGGGCATCGAGGCTATAGAGGGAACAGGAACAAATGATTTCTGTGATGTAGGAAGATGGCCACTAATTTTGCCAAAAACCAGATATATAGAGGAGGGGAGGGAACTAAGGCTGGTCACAAGAGAGACAGGAAATAGAAGTGAGCACGGCAGCCGGGCGTGGTGGCGCACGCTTGTAATCCCAGTACTTTGGGAGGCGGAGACCGGAGGATCCAGGAGGATCCAGGTTCGTGGCCAGTCTCAGCTCTCTCTCTCCACCCGTCTCTCTCTCTCTCTACTTAGTGAGGCCCTCCGCAACTTCGTGAGACCCGGTTTCAAAATAAAGGATAAAAAATAGGGCCGGGGGTGTAGCGCGGAGGTAGAACGCCCCTGGGTTCAATCCCCGGTACCGCAAAAAAAAAAAAAAAAAAAGAAGTGAGCACGGTGCACCAAAGGAAAGATGACACGGTTATAGAAGCTGCAGGGAACATGTACGCTACACAGAGCCCTGAGTCACCACAAGTCAATAGATATCCTCAAGCTGGGAAGAAGCACCAGGAAAAATGTCTTTTTGTGGAAACTGATCTACGTGGAACATATGAGGAAGAAGACGGAGCAGAGAGGGGTGTGGGGAGGTGGAGCAGCACAAGAAAGGGGACCTACACTGGAGGGCGGTAAGAACGGAGCAGAACAAGGACCCGTCACACATTTTTAAGGCAGAGAAGTGAAAAATGGAGACCCAAAGAGATAAAAGATGGTAACTTTTTTCCCGACTTAATTCTCTTCCCCATGTACCATCATCTTTCTTATCTAAACCAAAAGCCTTCTGAAAAAGAAAGATCTGTGAATGACTGAACAACAAAAGGAAAGGAGCCTGTCATGAAGGCAAGAATCGATAAGACCCAAAATGAAAGGAGAGGCAAAGAAGAGAGGAGAGGAGACAGAAGAGGAAGAAGAGAAACCCCCTGGGAGTCCTGTGACGGGTGGAGAACAGTCCCACATAGAAACGGGACTGGCACACTGAGCTCAAACGGCCTTCCTGAGGTCGCCGGGAGCGCACAGAGGTGGAGCCGATGACTGTGTCCTCCAGTCCCCAGACCTCAGCATGTGGCTGCATCCACAGACAGCCTGCCCGAGTTACAACTAATTTAAGTCAGGATGAGACTGTTAGGCTGAGCCCTGTTCCAGTATGAACACATCAGGACACAGGCAGAGGGATGGCACGTTGGGACACGATGAGAGGGCCGCCACCTGCAAGCCAAGGACAGAGGCCGCAGGAAAACCAGCCCTCCAACACGCTGGCCGTGGGCCTAAGACTCCAGAACTGTAAGACACTTCATTTCTGCTACATAAGCAAACCTGTCTCTGGTACTTCGTTACGGTGGCCCGAGCTGACTGACACAGACATACAAACCCACAGGGAGGGAGTGACGGCTCGGTCCTGAGATCAGGTGAACCGTACGCAAACGCATGAAATCCCTCCCAGTACAATTCCGAAGGCTGGAAATAGGGAGAGACAGAGATGGCCGCAGAGTACTGAATTTCCTCAGTTTCCCTCTTACCATATGAGCAAGAGTGTTAAATGTGGCGATGACCCCAGGTTTGGGGATGAAAGACTAAAGGTTCAATCACTGCTCTGCCACCAAGTACACACCGAAGGCCTGGTACAAAACGAGTCCCCAGTAAACATTCACTAAGCAAATGCGTGCATGGCCTGTGGCAAGTTATTGAAGCTTGGTTTAAGTGCTGCTTTCTCATCTCTAAAACAAGGCTAATCATAGTCTCTCCTTCCCAGGGCTGCAGTAAGGATAAAATGAAATAATGCCTGTAAAAAGGAAGGACTGAAATACTCCCTCTTGTTAAGCATACCACACCACTATTAAAAGGACTAGTGGGCGTGATCCGGGTGGAAGAAGAGTCCGCAGAAGGTCAGAGCAGGCGAGAGGACAGAAAGCAAACCTGGGCTGTGTAAGAAGGACGCAGACACACGGTGGCCGACAGCCTCAATGGTGAAGACAGAGGAAGATCTGCTATAATTTCTGCCCGCTTACTTTCATAAGCTTTTTTACAATCACATGATCTTACATTTACTGGAAGGTTTTTTTTCCTATAAGTGTAAGAAGTAAAATATGATAACATTCCTCCTTGAACTACAGGATGTGTAAATTTATGAACTCCAGCAAATCTAAAAGCAAACGGCTGCTACTGAATTTGAATGAATAAATCTAGGCACCAATCACCACAGGCTAACATCACAGAGACAATCAGACACGCTGTGCCACCAGGCGTGGTGCACACGCCTGTAATCCCAGTACTTGGGAGGCCGAGACAGGAGGATCGCAGGTTCGAGGACAGCCTTAGCAAGGAGTGAGACTCAGCAACCTAGTGAGACCCTATTTCAAAATAAAAATTAAAAAAAAGGCCGGGGTGTAGCTCAGAGGTAGAATGCCCCTGAGTTCAATCCCTAGTACCACAAAAAAAAAAAAAAAAAGAAATGCTGTGCCTCCTGGTGGTGCTCACACCACCACGCCCAGAGGAATCTGTGTGAAAAAGCAAGAATGGGAACCTCGGTCTGTCCCACCAGGGTTCTAGATCCAATGCCATTTGCCATAATGGAGAGGACAAAGAATGACACTCAAGGACCTTATGGGAACACTGTAATATCAAAAATACAAGCGGGGTGTGGTGGTGCACGCCTGTCATCCCAGTACTTGGGAGGCTCAGACAAGAGGATCACAGGTTCGAGGACAGCCTCAGCAAGTAGTGAGACTCTCATCAACCTAGCAAGACCCTGTTTCAAAATAAAAATAAAATAGGCTTGGGGGTGTAGCTCGGAGGTAGAATGCCCCTGGGCTCAATCCCCAGAACCACACACACACACACACACACACAAATACAGATACAAAAATGCTACAGGTCAAAGGCCAGTTTCTATAAAAATTAAATTGTAAGAAAAGGGGAGGAGGACAAACCCACAGATTTAAAAAAGAGTACCTATAACATGCATCAGTCAATTACTATATGTGGACCCTTAATAAATTCTGACCCAAACAAAAATAGCTTCAAAAAATTTATGAGACAAGCCGGGCGTGGTGGTGCACGCTTGTAATCCCAGTACTTGGGAGGCAGAGACCAAAGGATCCAGGTTCAGGTTCACGGCCAGCCTCAGCTACTTAGTAAGGCCCTCCGCAACTTCATGAGACCCGGTTTCAAAATAAAGTATAAAAAATAGGGCCGGAGGTGTAGCGCGGAGGTAAAATGCCCCTGGGTTCAATCCCCAGTACCGCAAAAAAAAAAAAAAATTTATGAGACAGGTGGAAATTTAAGTACTTACTGAATAATGTACGATTTAAAGAATAATTATTACTTTAAGGAATGATGTTTGTATTTTGATTATGTCTTTTTAAAAATCTTTATCTTTCAAAGACAATAAAGTATCTATGGATGAAATTGCATGATGTATGGAATTTGATTCAAATAATGTGGGGGTAGGGGTGCAGCGCAGTGGGAGAGTACTTGCCTGGCATGGGTGAGGCCTGGGGTTGAATCCCCAGCACTGCAGTAAATGAGGCAAGGGAAAGGAAGGGAAGAAGGTGGCTATCAAGGAACTAAGACTGGCTACGAGTCGATGAGGTGATGAGTATAACGTGTCCACTTCTGCTTATGTTTGGAATTTTTTTCTTATCTTTTCTATTTTTTAACACAATCAGACGGGACACGCTAAATACCAGTCCACCGCACCTATTCACACGACAATACCTGTGCTGGTCTTGGACTTGCTCTCCACGGTGGTCATGGCAGGGGCAGATGCTGAAGCCGCTGCAGACGGGCAGGTGCTCTTCTTCCCTTTAACACCATTAGTCACTGTTACCCCTCCAGCCATTCCAGCTAAAAGGTCATCATTGCTCTTAGTCTAGAAGCAACAGAACATAAGAAGAAACTTACTAGATGAAGCAAGATAAATTGTTCACGACTAAACAAAGCTCTTCACTTTTATACTGAATTTTTTTTTTTTTTTGCGGTACTGGGGATTGAACCCAGGGGCATTCTACCTCTGAGCTACACCTCCAGCCCTATTTTTTTTTTTATTCTTTATTTGGAAACAGGGTCTCACTAAGTTGCGGAGGGCCTCACTAAGTAGCTGAGGCTGGCCACGAACCTGCGATCCTCCTGTCTCAGACTCCCAAGTACTGGGATTAGAAGCGTGCGCCACCTCGCCTGGCTATACTGCGTTTACGAGTATTTATGTACTACACAAGCAGAAGCTCTTTGTGGTTTATAAGTCATCGCACACTTCTCTTTACGATATTAGGACTGTACACATAATCAAAGATTTTATGGATGCCTGCTGTGCCCCCATGCGCCAGAGTCAGTGAGGAGTCAGGCAGAAGCGAGACACCATTCCCGCTACTCTTCTATCTGTGACTCACGAAGAGCAAACCCTCGACACAAGCACATGGACTATCTCAGGACTGTTCCACACGGCCACAGGACAGAACAATTCCTAGGAAAAACGATCACTGAGAGGCAAAGAACCTTCATTTCTCTCAAATGACTCAGTGATGGAGTCAATATCCCTAAGAAATTCTTCTGAAATGTATCTTCCTTATATAATCCTCTAGTAGTCAAATTTTTATCAAAATTGAAAGATTTTTTTAAAATCCTGGGTAATACAGTAATAAAGAACTAAGCCGGGCTTGGTGGCACACGCCTGTAATTCCAGGACTTGGAAGGCTCAGACAGGAGGATCACAGGTTCTAAGGTAGCTTCAGCAATGCAGTGAGACTCTCATTAAACTAGCAAGACTCTGTTTCAAAATAAAAATAAAATCGGGCTGGGAGTGTAGCTCAGAAGTAGACTGCCCCTGGGTTCAATCCCCAGTACTGCAAAAAAACAAAACAAAACAAACAAAAAAATAACTAGAGACTTCACAGTTAGAACCAGAGTTACTCTGTCTAAATGATTACACTACTTGAGAAAGATCATTTGTAACATTTACTCATATTTTATAAAGATGACTAAAATATTATAAGATTTTTGAAAAGAAAACGAACACTATGGATAATGGGATTGGCTTTAAAATAATTATGTAAGAAACAGTAAAGAAATGTGTTTTTACTTCTAGAAATGAGAGAGCACAGAGGAGTTAAAAAGCTAGGGGAGCCAGGTGCAGTGGTGCACGCCTGTAATCCTGGTACTTGGGAAGCTGAGGCAGGAGGATCGCAGGTTTCAGTACAGACTCAGCAACTTAGCAAGACCTGCTTCAAAATAAAAAGGGCTGGGGGTGTGGCTCAGAATCAAACAGGGAATTTAAAGTTATCGCATTATGAGAAATCTAGAATATCTAGAATAAAGAGGAGGGGGACATACTTTAATCATGAAAGTTTTTTTTAATTCTCTAAGATTTGCTTCTGCGAAAGAAAATTAGCCATCCACTATGTTGCGAAAACTTTCAAATCAAACGTCCCTTTGCTGTCAATCTGTTCCTCATCCATTAGCCAGTACACAAGCTCAACACACTCTTCTATTTTCAAATCACCTTTCATGTTGCTAATAAAGGTTAAATTTAACTTTAGCCGGGCGTGGTGGCACACACTTGTAATCCCAGTACTTGGGAGGCTGAGACTGGAGGATCCGGGTTCGCGGCCAGCCTCAGCTACTTAGTAAGGCCCGCCGCAATTTAGTGAGACCCTGTTTCAAAGTAAAGAATAAAAAAATAGGGCTGGGGTGTAGCTCGGAGGTAGAATGTCCCTGGGTTCAATCCCCAGTACCGCAAAAAAAAAAAAATTATCTTTGAACTAATTTCTCTTCTTCCATTAGTTAGATATTTCCTTTTCTGATAAACTGTGTCTGGAAATCGCCCTACATAGTCAGGTGGAAAAGCGGCTTATCTTCCCACCTCTCTGGTTACAATCTGGCATTGGGTCATGGCAAAGTTAAACATACACCAGGGCACACATCGCAAACTCTGCACTTGGAATAACTGAGATCACATAGTACTGGAACAAAAATAAACCAGTCAAACAGAGTAAGCACTGAGGGCGAGGGGCGCAGCTCAGTGATAGAGCACTTGCCTAGCACGTGGGAGGCTCTGGGTTGGATTCCCAGCACCACCAAAAAAAAAAAAAAAAAAAAAAAAAAAAAAAAAAAAAAAAAAAAAAAAAAAAAAAAAAAAAAAAAAAAAAAAAAAAAAAAAAAAAAAAAAAAAAAAAAAAAAAAAAAAAAAAAAAAAACATAAACTATACAGAGACGATTTACAGCCACAGAAGCAGTGCAGAAGACATGGGATTTTCATTAATGGTGTAGATCCACTGCATATTCACAAAGTGGCAAAAAAATGAGCCTTGAGGTCTGTTTCATATCATATCAAAAATAAAGTCCAAGGTCTCCTAACTATGCTCAAACTTCTGAATTATAAACAAAGAATTGGGCTGAGACAAGAGGATCGCAGGTTCGAGGCCAGCCTCAGCTCTTTAGTGAGGCTCTCCGCATCTTAGTGAGACCCTGTTTCAAAATAAAGAATAAAAATAGGGCTGGGGATGTAGCTCGGAGGTAGAATGCGCCTGGGTTCAATCCACAATACCGCAAAAAAAAAAAAGAATAAAGAATTGACTAATCTGAACACATAAAAATAAAAATTTAAAAGTAAAACACATTTTGGGGGATGGGGTGTATAGCTCAGTAACAGAATGCTTGCTTGGCATGCTCAGGACCCTGGGTTAGATCCCAGCACTGCAAAATAAAAAAAATATATACACACATACACATTTTTAACTTTAAAAAGTTTTTAAACTCCTTAGCAGGGCCACAAAAACCATCAAAGTAGAAAAGAAACAGAAGAAACCCGGTGCTAAAATCGCACCTGTCAAGCCGGATATGGCGGCACACGCTTGTAATCCCAGTACTTGGGAGGCTGAGACAGGAGGATCCCAGGTTCGTGGCCAGCCTCGGCTACTTAGTGAGGCCCTCCGCAACTTAGTGAGACCCTGTTTCAAATTAAAGAACAAAAAATAGGGCTGGGGGTGTAGCTCAGACGAAGAATGCCCCTGGGTTCAATCCCCAGTACTGCAAATAAATAAATAAATAAATAAATAAATAAATAAAATAAATAAATAAATAAATAAAATAAAATAAAATAAAATAAAATAGATAGCACCTGTCGCCGTCAGGGTGGCGAAAGTGAGATGTGTGACCAGGCTCCTTCAGGGGAGCAGCACGGAAACAAAGAGGCATGTAAGCTCGGGCAGCAAAGGCCTTGAGAGATGCCTACGAAAAGACACGCAGAATGTAAAAAGGCACGCGCATTTACCTTTTAGGGCTCAGCAAGCGCCTCCAGGAGACCAACTTCAGCACACCGCCAACAATTCCAAAACACACATGCGCACAAACTTATTCACAGCGGCGCTGTTTTTCATTGAGAAGTATTGGTATGCCTTAAGTATGTGTGTGTTTCCCAAAAGCGATGAACACATCTAACTTTCAGACCTTGGTTTTTAAGTTCTAGCCTTCCTAAAAGGAATAAGACCTCTTTGAAGAAATGGCTGATTCTAAGCCTGGGGTGGGAAAAGTACAAAATTTACTGTGCCAAGAATTGGGGAAGTATTCAAAGAATGACAGGAACATGTCAAAAGGACGAAGGAGCCAGTGTGAAGGAACTCCCACTGGCAAAATCGGGGCAGCGTGAGCATCAAAATAAATGAGGCTCACAACTCTAGCCCACTGCATGTGAGTTCACAAATCCTCACGAATACAAGTGACTGCATAAACGGGGGTGGAGGAAAACTCTTCCTTAGAGTGCCAACTACTAAGTGTAGAACAATGGAATTAGAAAATTGTCAGTTGGCTGGGCATGGTGGCATACACCTGTAATCCCAGTACCTGGGAGGCTGAGACAGAAGACCGCAAGTTCGAGGACAGCCTCCGCAAACTAGCAAGGCTCTCATCAACTTAGCGAGATCCTGTTTCCAAATAAAAAATAAAAAATGGCTGGGGGTGTAGGTCGGAGGTAGAATGCCCCTGGGGTTCCATCCCCAGTGCCACCAAAAAAAAAAAAAAAGAAAGAAAGAAAAGAAAGGAGAAAATTACCATTTGGCAAAAATCACAGTAGTACAGTAGTAATTGATTCTGGAAAGAATTGTCAAAAAAATGCTAAAACTAAGCCAGGTGTGGTGGCGCAACGCTTGTAATCCCAGTATTTAGGAGGCTGAGACAGGAGGATCACAGGTTCAAGGCCAGCCTCAGCAACTTAGTGAGGCCCTCCACAACTTAGTGAGACCCTGTTTCAAAATAAAATGAATAAAACTGGGCTGAGGGTGTGGCTCAGAGGTAGAATGTCCCTGGGTTCCATCCTCAATACCACAAAAAAAAAGCTAAAACTAGGTGAAAGTATGGTGAGAAAGAAAATATTTACAAAGTCTCAAGTTACCACTGATAAGATACTTATTACTTATAAAACAAAACATAGTAATACTTTATTACTTATCAAATGAAACACTGTAACAGACCATGATTGGTGAGAAACCTACCCCACCCCCAGCACCTAATCAAAGCAAGTAGACACCCCCTAACGGAGCAGACCAAAGCCAGCGCTTGCAGAACAGCCGCATCAAGGACACAGCACTTAGGGGTATTCCAGCCAAATGTACAACCCAAGCCCAGTCCCAAGGAAACACTGACAAACCCAAACCAGAGGACAGCGACCAAACAGCCGGCTCACATGCTTCAGAAATTCCTGAACTGAGCAACCATTCCAAATTTAAGGAGAATGAAAAGCACAACTAAATGCAATACATGATCCTGGACCCAAAAAAATTTCTTTTTTTTTTTTCTTTTCAGTACTGGGAATTGAACCCAGGGGCATTCTACTTCTGAGCTCCACCCCCAGCCCTGTTTTTTATTCTTTATTTTGAAACAGGGTCTCACTAAGTAGCTGAGGCTGGCCTTGAACCCACAATCCTCCTGTCTCAGCCTCCCAAATCCTGGGATTACAAGCATGCACCACCATGCTTGGCTCTCTTTTTTATTAATGAACATTAGTGCTATTGATAAATTTAATTGAAGTCTATACATTAAAAGAATATACATTAACTCAGCCAGGCATGGTGGCGCACGCTTGTAATCCCAGTACTTTGGAGACTGAGACAGGAGGATCGTAGGTTCAAGGACAACCTCAGCAAGTAGTGAGACTCTCATCAACCCAGTAAGACCCTGTTTCCAAATAAAAAATAAAATAAAGCTGGGGGTGTAGCTCAAAGGTAAAATGCCCCTGGGTTCAATCCCCAGTACCACACACACAAAAAAAGCAGAATAGATGAATAAATTGTAGTATATGTTAATCCCATGAATTACTAAGCAGCAATGAAGAGGAAAGAACTGCGTCATATCCAACAATATGGGTAAGAAACCAGTCAGTCACATATAAAAAGAATGTAGTGTACGGTTACATTGATACAAAGATCAGAAACTGGTGCTAGAGGCTGGGACGGGAGCTCCTCCCGGAGAGGATGTGGGGGCAGCAGCCGAGCGTGTGCAGGGCAGGAAAGCCTGGGCTGCAGGCCATGTTCACTTTGTGACAATTCACTAAACTCCACATCTGTGCTTTGTGAACATCTCTCAAATAGCTATATGTCAACGAAGAAGTAAAAATGAAACGAAAAACAGCTCTGCACCTTCCAGCTTGCCTTTCCCACTAGGCTACTTGTAGGTTCACTGCGACTTTTCCCTAGTTCTTTTCATTATCTTTATACTTTTATTGGTGCACTGTAGGTATTCATCATAGTGCGGTTCAGAGCGATACGCACATACATGCACACAGCACCCGGTGCGTTTCCCTCCCGACCCCACCTCGCTCTCCCTGCGCCCCGCACGTCAGTGAGATTGGTAGTGACACCTTCGTGTGTGGACATGGCATTATGTGAACTGTTTTCCTTCATCGCTCCTCCTTTTCCCCCCCAACAAGTCTCCCCAACCCCCTTCCAATATGCTACTGGTCTCTCTCCTCAGTTATCTGAAGTCCTTTTGGTTTCCTATTTTCTCTATAGCTTCCACATATGAGAGAAAACACAGGACCCTTGACTTTCTGAGTTGCTACAAGATTCTAAAAATACATGTGAGCTGGGCATGGTGACACACACTTGTAATCCCAGTACTTGGGAGGCTGAGACAGGAGGATCTGGGTTTGTGTCAGCTACTTAGTGAGGCCCTCCACAACTTAGCGAGACCCTGTTTCAAAATAAAGAATAAAAAATAGGGCTGGGGGTGTGGCTCGGAGGTAGAATGCCCCGGGTTCAATCCCGAGTACCACAAAAAAATAAAAAAATTAAAATACGTGTGCATTCCCGCATGCAAACATTCCCCATCAGCAACAGTCCAAAAGCATAAAATTGATGAAGGAACAGATTAGCCACTCTTTAATAACAGATGCAAAATGTAAATCATTTGGTAAAAATATTCCAGATACAAATAATACAGATACAAATACTACTACAACCAAAGTTCACATACTTCTCAAGGCTGAGTTTCCTAGTCTGCACCTTTACCTTACATTTTAACATTAATTTTCAAATTTTACCTTTCAAGTTTCAGAGATGGCTTGCTCGCATTATTAACTTTTTTTTCCTGCAGTGAAGGGGATAGAATTCAGGGCCTTGCGTGCTAGGCAATCACTCTACCAACTGCGCTATAGCAGCAGCCCTGTTAACTTTCGCACTGCAAAACTGTGATCACAAAAAAAGAAAGTATGACCACAAATAATAATTGAGAGCTATCAATTACTTAGATTCTGACTGAAGCTTACTAATTCCCACCTATCAATTTGTAGGGGAAAAAAGGTATTCTCCTGCATACTGAAAAAATGCATCGCTTCTCTAAGCACTACCCATGAGCGCCAGCACAGTACGCAACCCCGGAAGGCGCAGGCGTGCAGGACAGCACTGCTACACGGGAAAGAGCCTCTCCTCTGGCTGTAACAAAGAATTAACACAAAAGGCCCTAAGCCACATGTCACAGCTTCTGACAAGAGTGGGAACGGCCTCCCCGAAACTCACTGTGAACAGCAGTTGTATAGGACTTCATTTCATATTTACAAAAGCTCAAATCAGCAGTGAGGTGCTAATCGAAGGGGTCCTGCTCCATAACTGTCAACTAGACTGAGCTTCAAACAAATTTGAGAGAAGTAAAACAATACATAGCCCAATACCCAGCCACTATAGAAAGGGATCGTGAGAACAGTGTGCAGTGGCAGACACACAGGTGTGGATGTCCACACACAAACAGGTGAGTATGTGCTCATGACATCTAAATCATGAAAAGCCAAACACTTCATTCATCTGGTTAATCACCAATGCTCTGTCATAGTTACCAGAATTCAAGTGTGGGAGGTGTCATGTGCCAGAGAAATGGTGAAATACAAAAACTTAAAAAAATAAAAAACATCCAGCTACACCACTCCTGGGTATCTTTCCAAAGGGACTGAAATCAGAGAAATACAGTAATATGACCATATCCATGTTCACAGCAGCACAATTCACAATAGCCAAATTGTGGAACGAACCTAGGTGTCCATCAACAGATGAATGGATTACAAAACTGTGGGATATCCACACAATGGAATTCTACTCAGCAATAAAGAAGAACAAAATTATGTCCTTTGCAGGAAAATGAATGGACCTGGAGAACATGATGTTAAGTGAGATTAGCCAGTCACAGAAAGTGAAGGGCCATATGTTTTCTCTCATATGCGGAAGCTAGGGAGTCATGGGGATACCAGAGGGATACCAGAGATAATGGAGAAACCCCAGTGGAGCCAGGGAGGTGGGCTAGAGGAAGGGGGGGAGGATCAGTGAAGGAATCACTTTCATCGACATTATGCACATATATGAGAATACCAATGTCAATCTCAGTGCCCTGAAGGGGAGGGGGGAGGGGAGGGAGCCGGGGGAAAGCTCGCCAAGTGCTGTGTGCGTGTGTCACCATCACTGTGAACTACATTATGATGTGAAACTATAATGCACCAATAAAAGGATATATATATAAATCGAAAAATAACACAGTTCAGTTTGAGGGGTCTGAAAGCAACCCACCCTTGTGGTGCTAGGTGATCAAACGTGGAGCACAGCAAGTGCTCTGCCACGGAGCTGCACCCCCAGCCCCTCGAAGCCCTTGATGTTTTCAATGTTTCTGTTTTCACTAGTTCCTTCTTTCCGTCTGTCTCTTACTTCAATTTCAATCCGTGACTCTTCCTCCCCCTCTCAGTGCAAGCGAAGTGCTCCCAAGTGCCTGTCCCTCCTCTCACCCTCCCACCGCCACCAACACACACAGCACGTAAACAAACTCGCCAACGCAGCAGAGCCACAGGTACGAAGAGCTGGCGTGTGCTGGCAAGAGCAGGTGCACACTTCTGCTTCCCTATGGAAAAGTACTCACTGTTCACAACCAAACTACCATCAACCCCAGATCCACGCCTCAGAAGAGCTGACGCGCTGCTCGGTGCACGCTCTGTCGTAAGCCTTCAGACGCGGCCTGCCACCGCCACGGTCACGGAAGGAAGCAGAGCGCACATCCAGGGTCAGCGTCTCGACCTGTTCTTCCAGTCACATAAATAACAGGCCTCCCAGTCACATGGGCAATCCAGACTGAAGACAGTCCCAGCGACTGAGTAACCAGTTAGGTCAGAACATGCCGCCGATCTTACACCAGAGTGGTGGCACTGCCACCAAGGAACTGCTTCAGGGTGTTGATTCAGCTAACGGAAGGAGGGCGAAGGTCTGTTCCTGGTACCATTCTGCAGGCCACATGCCGCCGCCCAGCAACGTGCCAGGGCTCTAGCCAGGAGAGAGTGTGGGGCGCCTCCGAAGCCGTGGCGTAAGCCTGGCCACAGTTCCCACGGCCTTGGGATTGAAGCCTGCGTTTCCTGCTGGAGCTGTCAGCATATACGGAAGTCCTTCACGGGCTCCTCTGAGGTGCTCCTTAAAATAAGCCGCACCCTACCAAGGCTCTGTGTGGACAAAGGCTTGGGAATGGATCGTGTTTCTGGTCATGCTTGGTTTCTCCCTATCAGACTAGGAGAAACCCCTTCTGATTTCCTGCAGAGTCACAGTTTCTACCCAAAACACCACGAACCCTAACACAAGAAAGCAAAGAACAAAACAAATGAATTTGTAGCTGAAAAAGGCTGGAAGAAGACTGTGTGGATCTCTGTGCAATGATGTCAAAGACTGGACCAGCAGAAGATGTCATGGAACAATCTTGTCACTTGGATGGCTCGAAGCACACATACATCAAGAACACGCCATGGAAAAACTGTTACGTTCAGGAATCTATCTGGGGTTAGAGAAAAGGTTCTAGAGACACTGGACATAGTGGTGCACACTTGTAATCCCAGTACTTGGGAGGCTGAGACTGGAGGATCTGGGTTCACAGCAGCCTCAGCTACTTAGTGAGGCCCTCCGCAAATTAGTGAGACCCTGTTCCAAAATAAAGAATAAAAAATAGGTCTGGGGGTGCAGCTTGGAGGTAGAGTGCCCCTGGGTTCAATCCCCAGTATCAAAAATAAATAAATAAATAATAAAAAATAGGGCTGGGGGTGTAGCTTGGAGGTAGAATGTCCCTGGGTTCAATCCCCAGTACCACAAAGAAAATAGAAGAGGAAGCCAGGCGTGGTGGCGCACGCTTGTAATCCCAGTACTTTGGGAGGCAGAGACCGGAGGATCTGGGTTCGCGGCCAGCCTCAGATCGCGCACGCGCGCCGCACACAAGCATTCTCTCTCTCTCTCTCTCCCTCCCTGTCTCTCTCTCTCTCTCCGTCTCTCTCTCTCTTTCTCTCCCCTTAGTGAGGCCCTCCACAACTTCATGAGACCCGGTTTCAAAATAAAGTATAAAAAATAAGGCCGGGGGC
>PVJS01049925.1:0-14501 GCA_004027185.1 Glis glis | reverse complement strand
ATGGTGGTGGTGGTAGTAATGATGGTGATGGTGGTGGTGGTGGTGGTGGTGATGATGGTGATGGTGGTGGTGATGCTCCCCTGCCTGGGGGCAGAAATGAGTTCTCTGTACCTATCGTCCTCAATCAGACTATCTCTATCAGAGAGCTGGATCAAACCCAGTTTCTCAAAAAAAAAATCACAATTATAGGAACCATATGTATGTGCAAAAGCATACTGCCGTCTTTTCTCCCCATGGCTGGTAGAATTTGTGGCCCTTTTTCTTGGAATCTTTCTGAATTGGAAACAATGTAAGGCTCAGGGGTAGAGGATTACTTTTCATGCAGCACAAATCCAACTGAAGAGGGATTCATGGCAGGGATGAACCGTGGACTTTCTCAACAACAGTCCCTTTTAAACTGATGGTATTTAGGGACCTATTGGTCACTGTGGTGAGCCAGGCAGTTCCAGAATGTAAAACAGTCCTAGAAGTTTCATGGCCCTAACCAAGAAGAATATCTTAACATTTTTACCAAGTTCAATTCCCATTGGTATAATTGTAAATCAGAATTCCCAAGGCCCCATGTCCGAAACCAGCCTTCCTGACCATTATTGATTGCAACCTAGACAACAAAGATATGCCTTTCTCTATTGACTTCTTTCCTGGGCTTTTGAGAGACAATATCTATGTCTATACTGTTATTTTGGTGATCCTTAAAAGCATGATCATGTGAAAGAACTTACTTGTTCTATGCTGTGTTTGCCCACAACTCCTTTTCATCTGGAGCTTCATTGATCGTTTCTGGTCATTCTTGGGGAGTATTCACTGTTTTTAGGGCCTCCCATGGAGCTAAGGATTAATAAAAAGGCATCAAATCTCACCTTGAGGGGTCAACAATTTTGTAAATAGATCCATGTGGCGCGTAGGCACTTGGGTAAGAGGTGGCCAGGAAATACAGCTCCCCTGAGGAAGGAACAGGCAAGCAACGACAGAACGTCAGCGGGCTGACAGAAAACACAATGAGCCCTGACCCTAGAATGCAGGGAGCCCTAGGAATGGAGCTCTGGAACCCTGGCAGAAGCCAGGCCCTCCCTGGACTGGGAGCTCCTGGAGGGGAAAGTCCATCCTTGAACCCCCAAAGGAAAGCTCAGAGCGTGGCCCACAGGAGGGAATGTTATGCTTACGTTAATTCAGACTTCTCCCTTATCACATCTCTACTCTTGGAAGCTTCACCTCAATGAATCTCCATTTCCTTCCCAGCTCTTTCATACTAAGGATTCTCGGTGAGACCTTGGAAACGGGCAAGCTACAGGCCAAGGACCATTTGTCAATCACTTTATTCCACATAGCCCACCAAGTGCTATGTGCATGGATGTCACCGTCAACATGATTTAAATTATGATGTGAGACTATAATGTACCAATAAAAGTATATTTTTTAAAAAGTGCTGGAGAACTGGTGGTTACTACTTATTTCTTCTCCCTCTACTCCTTAAGGGTTGCTGCTGGGTCTTAGCAGCTTTGCGACCCTGGTACCATCTTGGTGCGGTCACGCTGAATTAAATTCACTTGCTTTCATGTACTTTACATAACTGTGTCAATTTTGTGGAAGAAAATAACTATGAAGTTGCAAATGTGGAAAGCCTAGTGCCTTTTACAGTTCTGGATTATTTAAACAATAATTGTTTGTTTCCTCTCTGAGGCTTACTTTCTCAGATTTCAGTGTGAGGCTGGGGGGCTTTGCAGAGCCCCCTATACTGGGTGACAGCTGCTGAATTAGCTGTGGTTTTGTGTACGGACAAGCTGTATTTATAATCTTCCTCCTGGGAAGGGGCCCAGGAGTCAGTCAGTTTCCCCTGCCTGATTGGAAACCCAGGCACCACCCTAAGTGATTCTACCAGTGGACACATGTGGTGTCTATCAAAGGCCCATGTGCACCGAGCTGTCTCTCCAGCAGGAGCCCCTCCAAACCATACAGACGCCTTCCTGTTCTCAAAGGAGAACTGAAAACCCTGTGATGCTGCGTATTCCCTTTACATGACTACAGTCTGTAAATTACACATCTTTAACACCCCATAGGCTTTCCACTGTATATTCAGGGGGAAACAATACTAGAGGTGAATTGTATCTGTAGCCTGACTGATATTTTTAATGCCTATTTTAGGTATAAAAAAGCCATAATATGCCATTGTAAAACAAAATGTGTGCCATGTGAATTTACTGCAAGTCTTGTTACTGTGGCCAGCCCTCTTGGGAATGGGCTTCAGTGACTGACATTCAGAGCCAACTGGTCAAAACAACAACGGGCAGACACCTAGGCTGGTTCCGTCATTTGGCTGTTGTGAATTGTGCTGCTATAAACATGGATATGCATGTGTCACTATAGTTTTGTGACTTTAATTTTGGGGGGAAGATACCAAGGAGTGGTAAACCGAGGTCATATAGTGGTTCCATTCCTACTCTTTTGAGGAACGTCCATACCGATCTCCACAGTGGTTGTACTAACTTGCAGTTGCCCCAACAGTGTATAAGGTTCCTAGACATGTTGACAGATGAACGGATAACAAAGGCGTGGTATGTATACACAGTGGAGTTTACTCAGCCACAGAGAACAAAAAATTAGGTCATGTGCAGGAAAATGGATGGAACTAGAGAATATTATGCTAAGTGAAATCAGCCAGTCTCAGAAAGTCAAGGGTCAAATGATTTCTCTCATATGTGGAAGCTAGAGAGAAAATAGAAAACAAAAGGGACTTTAGATCATTGAGGAGAGAGACCAGTAGGACAGTGGAAGGGGAGAAGGGGAGGGGAAAAGGAAGGACTGATGAAAGAAACAGTCTGAATTATGCTGTGCCCATGTGTGAAGGCGACACTACCAATCTCACTATTACGTACTGGGACAGGTGGGGAGCGGGTGGCCCCTGAAGGGAATCACACCAAGACCTGAGTGCATGCTTGCTTGTATGACTCTGATCTCACTATGGTGTATAATTACAGTGCACCAATAAAAGTTAAACAAAACAAAACAAACCAAAAAAAAAAACAGCAATGGGCATTCCACATGAGCCATTCACTGGAAATTCTTTGTTTACACCAGCTGTCCTCTCTAAGAGCTCAGCAAGTCAACGAGGTACAGTTCTGGTTCAACTAAAAAGTAACTTCACGAAAGCCAGTAACTGATAATATAAAACAGTGAAATCATGCTCAGATCTAAAAAGGAAAAAAATGTCTCTAAGTGGGAAAGAATATGCCAAGAGCAGAAAACACAAATCCGTGTGGCCACGGACACAAGTGCAGGAGCTCCAGAAGCAACGAGTGGGCCCGGGGAAAGGCCTCCCAGCTTCCGGGCTGCCCGGGGCGAAGCCCGGCCTGAGAGTTCCTTGGCAGGACACTTCATGGAAATCAGCCAAGGACACTTGGTTTACTTTGCCAGATGTACTGACGGGGTTTTCCAAAACTGCCTGTTTTCTCCTGTGAGGCACCTACAGGCGCGGCTAACCAAACCACCAAAACCCGGGTACCGTGGCCCCTGCAGAGGAGCGAGCCCAGAGGGTGGCAGTCCCCGGGCGCCGCCCCTGCGGCTCCACTCTCCAGGGGACTCATCTTCTGGGGGGCCCAGCAGAGAAAAGCCGCACGGAAGGCTGTGGCTCTCACATCAGTCGTTTATCCATAATCAATGTGCAGTCTGTGCCTGCGAGTTTCCCAGTTCAGGCAATTGGGAATCAAACACTGGTTTGCCGCATTGGTTGCCAGCCTGGGCGTCCTCTGCTTTTTCACATAGGTGGACTTCTAATTTGGAACTCACATGGACTTTTTTTCTATTAAAAATGTTCTAATTTTCCAAAATACCCTCTGTTCCTATAAAACCTTCTCTCAAACTATCTATTCATCAGCTAGCTGAGAGGGAAGGATCTGGGACCGACAGAAGTCTTTATAGCCTACTTAGGTAAGGATCCTACAGCCAGCCCGTGGCTCAGAGTGGAAAGAAACCAAACATTTAGGAACTCGTCAAGGCTCTGCTTCACACCTACAGAAAGAAGCCCAGGTCTGCAAGGGACTCTAAGAGGCCATTTTACTATTATCTTCTTTGCCTCTATCCATGGCTACATCCGGTGCCAAATATTAAAAAGGTCATTCTACAAACTTGTGTAAAACAAAATAGAAGCCAGATGCATGCCTGTAATCCCAATACTTGGGAGGCTGAGACAGGAGCAAGTTTGAGGCCAGCCTCAACAATTTAGCGAGA
This sequence comes from Glis glis, assembly GCA_004027185.1. Lineage (NCBI taxonomy): Eukaryota > Metazoa > Chordata > Mammalia > Rodentia > Gliridae > Glis > Glis glis. The sequence goes on along the minus strand of PVJS01049925.1, from coordinate 10,277 downwards.
TCCTCAGCAACTTGATGAGACCCTTGTTTCAAAATATTTTTTTTAAATATTTTTTAAAAATATTTTTTTAAAGGAGTATAACTTGGAGGTAGAATGCCCCTGGGCTCAATCACCAGTACCAATGAATGAATGAATGAATGAATGAATGAATGAATATAAAACAAAATGTGATTTCTTTAAAATATGAAAATTTATCTCTTGAAATGAAACAACAAAAATCAGTTCTTGGATTATAAAATTTGGAGAGCTTTATTAGAGCACAGAGTCTCCCCAGTCTCTCGAACAGGAACACGTGACTGGCTTCAATGATGCCTTAAACATGTACCTAGCCTCTCTATTAAGCAGCCTCCTCTCTAGCGGTCTACCCTTTTTTCAGATTTCTCAAGAAAGAAATTCTCCATTGTTCACAGACTCTTGGCAGCATCAGGAAAGAGCCCAGCCCAGCCAGTGAGCAGCTCCTAGAGGCCCCCACCCCCGGGCACTGTGCAGGGTCAGGGAGAAGGTCAGCACTCACTGCTTAGTGTGGCCTGCTGTTGGCGCTGGCCCTGCTCCTATAACTGAAACTAAATGTAAAAACAGGGAGGGGGAGGGGGGTCCACGCATCTCTTAGTAGTCGAAGGACTGAAAACATCAAAGCATAGACTTTGATTTGCTTCTCACAATGAGGTGTGCGATTCAACCAAGACTGATAGGCTGGCAGGCAGCCGGTTTCGTTGATGGTGAAATGGATGTATGTGTTGTCCTTAAAGAAAAGGGGGACAGTAAAACCGTGTCCCTAATGCTCCCTTTCTGTTCCCAAACACCTGGCCAAGTTAAGGAAACAAGAGCAAGCCTAGGCTGGAAAGTCCAGAGACATATGATCTTGAAGGCCACTGGCTTTCTCTACGCACACTGAACTAAAGCGAGTGAGTGTTGTCTGTAGAACACTACTTTCCTGTGTGCGCACCAGGTCGGCTGCTCCTTGGGATGCTGGCCACACAGCAAGCCAATGCTGGTGATGTCACTGCTTCTGCAGCCTGACATATAGAACCTCTCTCTGAGTGGGCACGCGTGTGGAGCTGAGGGTACCGTGGAGAGGATACGCGTCACGGTCCAGCCGGCCACCACTGGGCAAAACACCTTGAGGGAGAGGAGGCGCTGCTTGGTGAAGCACCTTGAGGAACAGAGATGCTATTTAACCTATTGCCACTGAACTCTTCTTGGAGCAGTCATAATTTCTTGTAAGCTTTCCCCAATGGACGATATGTCTACCAGGCTGTCTCCGGGCACTCTCTTTGGCTTGTCTGCAACCTACCCCACTGTGCTGGCACAACTGAGCTGTAGATGTGAGGATGTAATAATTACATCACAAGGATGTTGTGGTTACTAATTAAAGCGGAAAATATGAAGGGCTTAGAAGAGGACCCAGCACATTATAAAAGATGATTAAATGACAGTGATAATAGTAGGAGGGGGGTTACTGTTTCAACAATAGTAATAATGATAAATGTTCAGTCGATGCCTGTGATCATCACAATTCAAGCAAGCAGAAATCAAATCGCTCCGTGCATTGGTTACCTGCTTCATCTTCAGCAAAGGAGATGATGAACTTGCTGTAGGTGCTGGTCAGCCCTGGGAAGGCACAGGACGAGGTGTCACCCAGGCAGATGTCCCGCTTCTTCCATTTCTTGGTTTTTCTATCTTCCTGCAAAGCCATAAGTCGACTAGATGAAAAATAAAACCTTACATTTTAGGCATCCATATATCCACTCTGCAGGTTATTTTTCCACCTAGAATTGGGGATCCTTGAGTACTAGGACTGGGTCTCCCAAAAAGAGATCGAAATTCAGCCTCCCCCAAGAACCAAAAAAACTGCTTCAGAGATACTTTACATACCCACTTGTCCTAGACGGGAAGCTCATTTTCTACTGTAAAAGAAGTTTAGTGCCCTGAGAACACTACACCACTGTGAAAGACTCGTCTTATTTTTATCAGTTGCACGATCATTGGCTACCTGTCCAACACCTCTAAACCTCAGTGCCCTCAACTATAAAATGGGGAATGAAAATAGAATTTACCATAGGGGAGATCTTCAAGAGAATAATAAAATAAGATACAAAAGATCTCACCAATGTGTGTGGCACACAGGAAGGGCTCAAAAACTACAAGCAGTTATCATCATCATCATCATCATCATCATCATCATCAGTGTCTCTATTGTATGGAGGTAGATGCTCCATATCCCTCTATCATCTATCATCTATCTGAAGAAAGAAAGGAAGTTGGGTAAACCCAAGCTGCTCATCAGAATTACCTGAGAAGTTTGCAGAAACAGAGATGCCCAAGCCCAGGTGATTCGATGCATATACCTTAATTTAAGAATCACTGCATATCAATCAAGCAACATGTCTCTCCCTGTCTCTCTCTCTACTTAGTGAGGCCCTCCGCAACGTGAGACCCGGTCTCAAAATAAAGTATAAAAAAAAATAGGGCCGGGCGTGGTGGCGCACGCTTGTAATCCCAGTACTTGGGAGGCGGAGACCGGAGGATCCCAGTTCGTGGCCAACCTCAGCGCACATGCGCGTGCGCGATCTCTCTCTCTCTCTCTCTCTGTCTCTCTCTCTCTCTCCCCCTGTCTCTCTCTCTCTCTACTTAGTGAGGCCCTCCGCAACTTTGTGAGACCCGGTTTCAAAAAAAAAACATAAAAAAATAGGGCCGGGGGTGTAGCGCAGAGGTAGAACGCCACTGCGTTCAATCCCTGGTACCGCAAAAAAAAAAAAAAAGACAAACTACTGATAAATGCAACAACACCGATGACTCTCACAGACATCGTTGAATGAAAGAAGCCAGGCACCAAAAAAAAAAAAGAGTGCATGCCACTCTGATTCCATTTATTTATTCAGTGTCAGAAGAAAAACTAATCTATGGAAAGAGTGATTATCTTTGGCTGGGGTGTGGTGTGTGTATGTGTGTGTAGGGGAATATTTACAGGCAAGAAGGAACCTTCTAGAGCAATGGAAATTTTCTGCATCCTGATATGGTTGGAAGTAATATGAGGGTATAAAACAGTATAACTGTGTGCTCTTTAGAGATTGTATCTCATCACATGTAATTTATACCCAGTAAAAATGCTAAAACAAAAAAGGCAAAGGGACATCAACACTTCTTACCCACTCATGAAGTCCCCAAAGATGTAGAGGCCGTTGAGATTTGGGGATTCACATCCACGGTAGACATAACCTCCGGTGACAGACTTCCCTACTGTATGGCCATAAGCATAGATTGGCAGAATGTCATCTGTCCAAGAACACAGAAAGAGAATGTGTGTCATCAACAGAAAGGAAAAGGGAGCTTTTTTTTTTCAGTACCGGGGATTGAACCCAGGGGCGTTCTACCTCCGCGCTACACGCCGGCCCTATTTTTTATACTTTATTTTGAAACCGGGTCTCACTAAGTTGCAGAGGGCCTCACTAAGTAGAGAGAAAGAGAGAGAGAGAGACGGAGAGAGAGAGAGAGAGAGGGATTACAAGCGTGCACCACCACGCCCAGCTAAAAGGGAGCTTTTTAATGCAGTTGTCTGATTCAGTGAAGACTTTAGCTCTTGATCATCAGTAGGATAGTTTGGCAAGTGAATCATGTTTATTTTTCCAACCAGCCACAACATTTGTGAACTTCCCATTTGACAGTTATCTAATCCCCAAATTTCCCCCATTTATAAGACAGGGGCATGAAATCATACACCTGAGTTTCTTCTACAGGTTGACAAGGCAGATACTCAGGTTTAAGGATATGGAAAATATTGTGAGGGTCTGTAAAACGAACAAAAAAAGAGCCAGGCACAGTGCTGCACACCTGTAATCCCAGTACTTATGAAGCTAAGATAGGAGGATCACAGGTTCGAGGCCAGCACACAATAACTTAGAGAGACCCTGTTTCAAAATAAAAATTAAAAAGGGCTGTGGGTTTAGCTCAGTGGTAAAATGCCCCTTAGTTCGATCCCCAATACCCACCCCCACCCACACACACACACACACACACACACACAAAGAACAAAGACTAAGAAATGGCCAGCATATTGGAATTTTTATCCAGGTGGGGATTCTAAAACACACTTTGATTATTGATTCCGGGGATTGCACTCTTCCTTGGGAATATGTGGAGCATCATTTCAGTGTGCTGTTCCACTTAGGAAATAAAAACATGCAGCCACCAATTTTGTTCTGGCAGTGGCTCTCAAAACAGTATGCCTAAGCCGGCCGTGGTGGCGCACGCTTGTAATCCCAGTACTTGGGAGGCTGAAACAAGAAGACTGCAGGTTGGCGGCCAGCCTCAGCTACTTAGTGAGGCCCTCCGCAACTTAGTGAGACCCTGTTTCAAAATAAAGAATAAAAAAATAGGGCTGGAGGTGTGGCTCAGAGGTAGAATGCCCCTGGGTTCAATCCCATTCCCCCAATCTACCCAAGATGCAAACTCATTAGGTCTGGCACAGAGCATAGGAATCTACTTTTAAAAAATAACCTGAATTGGCCTTATTTTCTATTCTAGAGTTAGCAACATTGTTTTGCATACAATGGAATGGCCTGAGCAAAGGAGGTTGGCTTTACAGAAAGAATGGCTTAGAAAAAAAAATCAGAAAGAGAAAACAAATTGGTCATTTCAGTTACTTTCCTTGTAAGGCAGAGACGGAAGGCAGAAAAAATAGGAAAATAACTGGTGAGTTAACATCATGAATCTACTCTCCAACAAGTATCATCGAGGCATCATTGGTGCTTGTGGCTAGAGGACCATTCAGAGAAGCACGGTCCCACACGACACAACCAGGAACTTTTTTTTTTTTTTTGGTACTGGGGATTGAACGCAGGGGAATTCTACCTCTGAGCTACACCCCCAGCCCTTTTTTATTTTTTATTTTGAAACAGAGTCCCGCTAAGTTGCAGAGGGCCTCACTACTTGCGGAGGCTGTTCTTGAACCTGCAGTCCTCCTGTCTCAGCCTCCCAAGTACTGGGATTACAGGTGTCCGCCACTACGTTCGGCTGCCACCAGTCACAATATAAAGGACCTGGAGGGCACTCTCAGGTTTTATTCCCCCGCCTCCACTTTCACCCCACTCAATTCATTCAAGAAACCACCTGGACAGCATCTTACTCACCCAAAGAGGCATTGTGACAGAGCTTTTTGTCGTAACATTCAAACCCTTCCTTTGCCCTCCAGCCATAGTTGCCTCCTTTAACAATGAGGTCAACTTCTTCAAACCTGTTCTGGCCCACGTCTCCACAGAACATCCGGCCTCGGCCCTGGCGTGTGATGGGGTCCCCTCGGTCCACAGAACAGCGCCACATGTTCCTGATCCCGTAGGCATAAATGGCGGGGTGGGCTCCTGGCTCAGAAACAAAGGGATTGTCCAAGGGGACTCGGTAGCGCTTGCCATCTGAGCCTGCCCCATTCACATCGATTCTTAACACTTTTCCCAGCAAGGAACTTCTGAAAGACAGAAAGCCAGGAAAAGAGGCCCAGGTAAGCAGGGACACAGGACCAAAGGAGATCCACCCAGAAGGTGTGACTAATAGTCAGCCAGGAGACCTCTGAAAATCACATGGGGAGAAGTGACGTGTGTGTGTGTGTGTGTGTCTGTGGTACTGGGGATTGAACCCAGGGGCATTCTATCTCTGAGTTACACCCCCAGCCCTTTTTATTTATTTATTTATTTATTTTTGGAACAGGATCTCGCTAGGTTTCTGAGAGTCTCACTACATTGCTGAGGCTGTCCTCGAACCTGAGATCCTCCCATCTCAGCCTCCTAAGTCCTGGGCTTACAGGCATGCGCCACCATGCTCAGCAACATTTTCTTTTAAATACATATAAGATGTTAAGACTTTCCCATTTGGGTCTCAAGGAGCATCACTAAGCCAAAGTTTGCTGTGATCCTGGTCCATATGACCCTGAAAAAGTTGCAGCTCTAATTTTTTATTTTAACGATATGAGGATGGTTTCTCTCTGATTTGGCTAATACCACGAATTAATTTTTAAAAGCTAGTTTTATTCCTCGTCGGATAGCAAAGTGGTCAGTAGGTAGAACAGAGACTTTTAAAAGGCTCTACCAGTGACTTCCTCCTCTGGGCTTCCATTTCTTTATCTGGAGAGCAGAGAAGAGTATGACACCACATTGCAGTGTGGTTGTGATAAAAGGGTCAGATGAGTCCTTGTGCATATGGTACTTAATTCCTGAATCACAGTAAGCATTCAACAAATGTTAGCTTGGTATTATTATTAACCTTAATATTTTTATTACTAGGAACAATGGGAGCCGAGTGATTATGGGGTGCAAAGGGCAGGAGGACCACATGACCTTTCAAGGCAGCACAGCGCCACTGTCTGTGCTGCCTCTAAATTGCCATGTGAATTCTGTGCCTCCATTTTCTTGTCTGTAAAATGGGTATCATTATACCTACATGTCATAGGATTCATTCACTCCATACATATTTTTTTTTGAGGTACCAGGGATTGAACCCAGGGGCATTCTACCTCCGAGCTACACCCCCAGCCCTATTTTTTATTTTTTATTTTGAAACAGGGTCTCATTAAGTTGCGGAGGCCTCACTAAGTAACTGAGGCTGGCCGCGAACCTGGATCCTCCTGTCTCAGCCTCCCAAGTACTGGGATTACAAGCATGTGCCACCACGCCCGGCTCACTCCATACATATTTATAGTGGGCTAAACATGCTCATGATACACCAATTAGCAAAATAAACAAAAATTCTTGCTTTTAAAAGTTATCAGGATTACATTTTCAAATACACGTAAAGTATCTAGAAGAGTCTCTGATACACAGTAAGTACTCAGTACACATTAACTCTCAGTAACTAACCTTGTGTGTGTCCCCAGAGCCCAGGACAAAACCTGGAACACGGTGCTCAATACTACTGTCGAGTTGAATTTAATTGGTTGATTAGGGTCATGGGTAGTACACTGCTAACATATATTCCAAATTCTGAATTCTTCTTTACATAACTCTGAAAGTTACATTGAGCTTCCATATTATTAACTACTAAAGAATATCATGTCCATTATTTATGGGACAAAAAACGAACTGCCCCTCTCATTTGCCTCAATTGAGGGGACTATATCTTGCAGAAAGTGATTTGGATTTGGCTCCATCTCGGCAAGAGCACTGTACCAGGAGTTCACTCTAAGGGAATGGGGCCCCAGCCTCCATCCAGCTTACTTGTTCTGAGCATTTCCAAACTTGCCGAAGGGATCCCCAGCCTGCCCTCCGTCCCCGGTGAATATGTACATATAGCCATCCAGGCCAAAAAGAAGTTGTCCGCCGTTGTGATTTGAGGCTGGTTCTTCTATCTCCAAGATGACCCTGGAAGAGAAAAAGAAACTATGCATTAGGCTTTGACACGGCTGGATACACATCCTCTTGAGACACCCACAAATGACTGGTCCAAGCCACCGGGATCTGCCAAGTTAGCCAAGACCTGCTTCCGAGTTTCCAAGGATCACAAAGCAGAGAGCCTGGTCTGAGATGCCCTGTTGCCTGGCATAACTCCTGCATGGATCATTTTTTGCTCATGCCATGATTTCACAAGCTGAGACACAGCCAGGGGAACAGTCATGCCTTTCTAGCACTTGGCCAGATTCTCTGCTCTACAGGAACCCTCAAGCCATTCCTTTGAGCAAGTTAGCAGGGGTAGGTCTATCAATTCTTCGTGCTTTTACCAATCCTTCAGCCTGTCTATGGTGGAAAAAGGGACAAAGCAGAAAGGAGAAGAAGGGAAAAAGACAGCTTGGGGTTCTCATCTGACCCTGCATCGAGGGCTTTCCAGCCTTATGTTATAGCTTCTTGTGAAGGTCCCACATTCAAGGTAAAGGGTCTGGAGTCTAACAGCCACACAGTAATTAGGAGCCTGTTAATATTTAATATGCCAATATTATTTATAATCACTCTTGAACCCTTCTGGCTGCTAGTCCTTGCTTATCCTCTGTACAGACAAGCAAGCATGGCTCTAATTCGGGTAGTGCAGGGTGATGGCTACACCCAGAAAGCGCCTTGTCTCAAGAGTTCAACTTGGACTGTCCTCATTAACCAGCAATGACTCCTCCTCAACCTTTTAAGCTAGGGCTCTAAAACCTGTCAAGTCCCCCTCTCATCTCAAAGGACTGACTGGCATGATTTGGGAACACAGTATGGAGCCGCACATTCTCACCTCTCTGATTTGGGGTCAGCTTTATTGGGGTCAGCCCGAGAAACCTTCATCTCACTAATCCGGATCTTTTCTACCTTCTTTTTGCCCAGGCACGAATAATAAATATAGAACTTGTGGTTGTGGCGGAATTGGGGATGAAAAGCCAGCCCCAAGAATCCTCTCTCATCCCCAATCCAGGGAGTGGTCAGCACGATGCTCTTGAGGTCCAGGAAGGGTTGCTCCAGGCGGCTCCCGTCAGGCAGGTACACCCACACCATCCCCACCTGCTCGGCCACGAAGAAACGGTGGGTGCCGTCCGCGGCGTGGACCATGGACACCGGGTTCCGCAGCCCGTTGGCCACCTCGGCCACGCACAGCTGCAGGCAGCCCTGGCGGCCCTCGGCCACCACGCCCAGGTTGCGGTTGAGATGGCCATTCCTCAGGACGTCGGGGAAGCAGTAGTCCTTGTCGGGGAGGTTGAGGAGGTGACAGAAGCGGGCACCGTCTTTTGCCTGGGCCTCCTGGAGGCCGCGGTCGTTGGTCAGCAGGGAGATGGCCGAGTGGCAGCTAGAATGGAAGGCCGAGCAGTAGTCGGAGCAGAGCCCGGGCAGGTTCCGCAGGGGTGTGTGAGGGTTCTCAGCGTCGTAGAGGTGGGCTGCGTAGGGCGAGCACTCCTGCAAAGAACAGGGCGCTCAGTCTGCATGAGCAAGCAACAAGGGGTTTTGCTCGTTTGGTTGTGATGCTGGGGAGTGAGCCCAGGGGTGCACTACCTCTGAGCTACACCCCAGCCCTTTTTAAATTTTATTTATTTATTTTTTGAGATAGGGTCTCTCTAAATTGCCCAGGCCCGCCCCAAACTTGAAATCCTCCTGCCTCAGACACCTGAATAGTTGGGATTACAGGCTATGCCACCAAGCCCAGCTGGATTCTGGGGTTTTTGTTACATACTGGTGAATCACTTCTTTGACTCAAAGTTTTTCTTTTTCTTTTTTATTAAAACAACTTTATTGAGTTACAGGTTTTTACTATCAACATTAGTGTGTATATATATATATATATATATATATATATATATACACACACACTAATATATATATATCTTGAGTCCTGATGATTGAACCTAGCAGCATTCTACCTCAGAGCTATACCGCCAGCCCTATTTTATTTTTTATTTTTATTTATTTATTTATTTTTGTGATACTAGGGATTGAACCCAGGGGTGTTCTACCTCTGAGCTACACCCCCAGCCCTTTTTATTTTTTATTTTGAAACAGGATCTCACTAAGTTGCAGAGGGCCACACCAAGTTGCTGAGGCTGGCCGCGAACCTACAATCCTCCTGTCTCAGGCTCCCAAGTACTGGGATTACAAGTGTGTGTCACTGCGCCCAGCTTATTAGTTTTTTATCCTGATATTGGTGCATTATAGCCTCACATCACGATGTAGTTCATAGTGATAGTGATATACATGCACACAGCATTTAGTGGGCTTTCCCCCATCTCCCTCCCCATATCCCTTTCTTCATAAAGGGTATTGAGATTGGCATTAGTATGCTCACATATGTACATAATTGACTCAAATTTTCTACCCAGTTAATGCTCCTGGAGGCAGAAAGGAAAGGGATGGGGGGAGATTTCTATTCATTATACTATCTTTATCATTTCAGCTTATTTCTTAACACCTAAAGTTATATTTAAATGATTAATTTTTTTAAAAGATGGTATCAAATTTCTCAATCTTTTTTTTTTTTTTTTTGCAGTACCGGGGATTGAACGCAGGGGCGTTCTACCTCCGCGCTACGCCCCTGGCCCTATTTTTTATACTTTCTTTTGAAACCGGGTCTCACGAAGTTGCGGAGGGCCTCACTAAGTAGAGAGAGAGAGACAGAGAGGAAGAGAGACAGAGAGAGATGATGGGGATTGGGCTCGCATTGATTACTGATAGGTATCAATTGCTAATAATGAGAACAAGCTCTCATACTCAGGCAGGACAATAAAATCCTTTTCTCTGTCTCTAAGTTGTCAGCCGAGAGCTGCAGCCGAAGTTGACCTTGGTCAGCTAAAAGTTGGCTGTTAGCCCAGCTAGACACTGAATGGTATAAGCACAGAC
>PVJS01049924.1:0-14502 GCA_004027185.1 Glis glis | reverse complement strand
CCCCTGTCCCCTCTCCCCTCTCCCCTCTCCCCTCTCCCCTCTCCTCTCTCCCCTCTCTCTCCTCTCTCTCTCTCTCTCATATACTGTGGTTGAACTGCCACTGAAGTGGGGGTACAGGGACCTGGGGGTTGAAAGACACCTGGGCAAGAACCACAAATCTGCCAGCGGGGGCTGGGAGACCCAGGGCCAGGGGCAGCAAGCCCTCTCTGCAGAATATTCCTTCTCTAGCTGGGGTGGGTTTAGGCAGTGAGGGGCAGAGGGGTGGCCGCGTTCCCTGGAGGGGGTACCAGTAGAGAAAGAGGGGCGGGGAGGAAAGCGATGGAGGGGTAGGTAGCCCCTTCACCTCTCCTCAGCCCCTCTGCCAAGGACAGGACTGGGCAGCAGGGTGCCTTACAAGCCTGTGTGTGAGCTCCTTACGGGATGGGCACCCCCTGAAATGGCTTCAGGACTTTCTTGTATCTTCCTAGCCTCTTGGGCTTAGGCCCTTGCTTTACTCAGGACCCCGTTCCCTCCCCTGCCCCTCTCTTAGGCTTCCCCCTTCTCTGCTCAGACCCACTCACTTTAGGACCAGCCTCCTGGGGAAGGAGCCTCCCCACTAGACTCCTACTACCTGGAGGAATCTGCCCTGGCTTTTATTTTTGTCTGTCTGGGGCTCTCTGAGTGTCGGCCCCTGGATGGTCCCCAGGGCTCCCCAGCCGCTGGGGCCTGGGTTCTGCTGCGGCCCCTCTGGCTCCTGCAGTCAGAGTTCTGCTTCCAGCCATCCTGCAGCCCCTTCCTTCAAGCCAGGTCCCCCAGGCCTGGGCAAGGGGACCACTGTGTCACCCCCAGTGCAGCCCCAGTGCCAGCTCTAGTGACGAGCTAACTCCCTCCTTTCCACTCCAGAGCGAATCAGCTCAAGGAGAAATCCGGATGCTGAGTCAACAGAGTTGGGGTTCCACTTCCTTCCTCCTGAGCAGGAGGGGAGGAAAAGAGCGGGGAGCAGATGGCTCTGCTGAGATCAGGGAGGAGCTGAAAGTGTGACAGAGGTCTCAGGTTAGACTTAAGAAGTCACCTGGTGGCAGGCGGAGGAGGCAAACAAAAGTGGCTTGTTGTGTAGCAAGACAGAGGATCAGGAAGTCAGAAAATAGAGCAGGGCCTGGTGGCACATGCCTATAATCCTAGTACTTGGGAGGCTGAAACAGGAGGATCGCAGGTTCGAAGCCAGCCTTGGCAACTTGGCGAGGTTCTCAGCAACTTTGTTTTTTTTTGTTTTTTTTGTTTTTTTTAATTTTTTTTGCGGTACCGGGGTTTGAACGCAGGGGCGTTCTACCTCCGCGCTACGCCCCCGACCCTATTTTTTATACTTTATTTTGAAACCGGGTCTCATGAAGTTGCGGAGGGCCTCACTAAGGAGAGAGAGAGAGAGAGAGACAGACAGACAGAGCTGAGGCTGGCCGCGAACCGGGATCCTCCGGTCTCCGCCTCCCAAAGTACTGGGATTACAAGCATGCGCCACCATGCCCAGCTCTTCTCAGCAACTTTGTGAGACTGTTTCCAAATAAAAAATAAAATAGAGATGGGCATGGTGGGGCATGCTTATAATTTCAGTACTTGGGAGGCTGAGACAGGACGATTGCAGGTTCGGTATCAGCCTCAGCAATTTAGTGAGGCCCTCTGCAACTTAACAAAACCCTGTTTCAAAGTAAAAAAATAAAAATTGGGCCGGGCGTGGTGGTACACGCTTGTAATCCCAGTACTTGGGAGGCTAAGACAGGAGGATCGCGGGTTCTAGAATAGTCTCAGTAAATAGTGAGACTCTCATCAACCTAGCGAGACCCTGTTTCCAAATAAAAATAAAATAGGTCTGGAGGTGTAGCTTGGAGGTAGAATGCCTCTGGGTTCAGCCAGGTGTGGTGGTGCATGCTTGTAATCCCAATACTTGGGAGGCTGAGACTGGAGGATCCGGGTTCGCGGCCAGACTCAGCTACTTAGTGGGCCCTCTGCAACTTAGTGAGACCCTGTTTCAAAATAAATAACAACAAAAAAAATAGGGCTGGGGGTGTAGCCTGGAAGTAGAATGCCCCTGGGTTCAATCCCCAGTACTGCAAAAAAAAAAAAAAAAAAAAAAAAAGAATGCCCCTGGGTTCAATCCCCAGTACCACAAAAAATAAAATAGGGCAGGGGGTGTAGCTCAAAGGTAGAATGCCTCTGGGTTCCATCCCCAGCCACACACACACACACGAAGTCAGAAAATAGAGCTGAGCGTGGTGGTGCACGCCTCTAATCCCACAATTTGGGAGGCTGAGACAGGAGGATTGCAGGTTCCAAGCAAGCCTCAGCAATTTAGCAAAATCCTCAGCAACCTAGCAAGACCCTGTTTCAAAAAAAAAAAAAAAAAAAAAAGGGCTGGGGGTATAGCTTAGAGGTAGAACACCCCTGGGTTCAATCCCCACCCCAGTACCACACACACAAAATAAATTAGAAACAGGACTTGCGCAGACTTCAGGATAGTGGACCTGCTGACTTTACTACCAAGCTGAGGCCCAGCTGCAGTGAGACTCAGGATGGAGAAGTTCAGTAACTTGTACAGGAAGAGGGAACAGGGCGGTTGTGCTGAGCAGGTGTCCCCCTCTCCCCAGCCAGACACCACTTACGCCAGGAGCGGGAGGGCACTTAGCTGACTCAGCCTCCCCCGGGGCCATGCCTCCCTCCTGCCTCCTCCAGGCAGGGCCTCTCCGGCTCAGCTCCCTCAGGTCTGCAGAAGGACAGCTGTTCACCCCCAGATCAGACCCCACAGAGCACCCGGAAGGCCTTGCTGAGAGCCAGGAGTTATCCCACTGCCGGGTTCAGCTCTGTCCTCTGGGCCCAGCCTCCCCGCGCCATGGCTGACCCTGACGACCCTCAGGATCTTTTTCCTTCTGTCTCCCCTCAGCTGCCCCTTGCATCCCCTCTGCTCCTAATGTAGGAGACAGTCTCAATAAGGTGACTTGTAACTCTGGCTCAGGCACAGGGGGATTGAGACTGTCCCCATACCGTAGGGTCACGCTCTGTGGACCCATGTGGGGGAAAGGGTTGAGGGCCAGTCATCACCCTTAACTGCCTCTACTAGTGCTCACCTGAAAGCTAAACATAGACTGGGAGAGGGGGTCAGAAAGGACAGATAGAGTGGGCATGGTGGCACACGTAATCCTTGTACTTGGGAGGCTGAGACAGGAGGATCGAAGTTTCAAGGCCAGCCTCAGCAATTTTTTTTTTTTTTTCGGTACCGGGGATTGAACACAGGGGCGTTCTACCTCTGTGCTACGCCCCCGGCCCTATTTTTTATACTTTATTTTGAAACCGGGTCTCACGAAGTTGCGGAGGGCCTCACTAAGGTGAGAGAGAGAGAGACAGACAGACAGGGAGAGAGAGAGCGAGCGAGCTGAGGCTGGCCGCGAACCCGGATCCTCCGGTCTCCGCCTCCCAAAGTACTGGGATTACAAGCGTGCGCCACCACGCCCGGCCAGCCTCAGCAATTTAAGAGAGTCCCTCAGCAATTTAGTGAGTTAATAAAAATAGCCGGGCGTGGTGGCACATGCCTGTAATCCAATACTTGGGAGGTTGAGACAGGAGGATTGCAGGTTCAAGGATAGCCTCAGGGAATAGTGAGACTCTCATCAACCTATTGAGACCCTGTTTCAAAAATAAAAATAAAGCTGGGCGTGGTGGCGCACGCTTGTAATCCCAGTACTTTGGGAGGCAGAGACCGGAGGATCCGGGTTCACGGCCAGCCTCAGCTCTGTCTCTCTCTCTCTCTCTCTTTCTTTCTCTCTCTCTCTACCTAGTGAGGCCCCCCGCAACTTCGTGAGACCCGGTTTCAAAATAAAAGTATAAAAAAATAGGGCCGGGGGTGTTGCGCGGAGGTAGAATGCCCCTGGGTTCAATCCCCGGTACCGCAAATAAATAAATAAATAAATAAATAAATAAATAAATAAAAATAAAAATAAAAATAACAGAGACAGAAGCTGGGGGTGTAGCTCGGAGGTAGAATGCCCCTGGATTCAATCTCCAATACCACAAAAAAGTAAAAAGGACTAGGGGTGTAGCTCAGAGGTACAACACCCCTGGGTTCAATCCCCTGAACAAAAAACAGGTAGGAGTGTGCAGCCCAGAGCTCCAGCGTCTTTGCCACTTCCTGGGGTCCCACAGAACTCTAACCAGCCGCTCAATAGACTGGGGTTTCTTGGGCAGGAAGTTCAGATACCAGCAGGGGCGAAGACCCGGCTGGGCCCCTCCCCAGGGGCCAGCGGCATTGGGGAGTCACCGGAACACCCTCATTATGACAACTTTGCGTTCTGTTCGGTTTGATCTCTGTAGACCTCAGCTCAGCTGTCCTGGTCAACGTGACACTGTTTGCTGGGCTTTGCCCTGATCCCTACAATGCCCCAGGGCTTTATGGGTTCATTTCTGACCAAGGCCTTCACACGCTCTTCCTTCCACCCCGAGGTTCAATCTCCAACACCAAAGAATAAAAAATAATAAAAATCTAAAATGTGGCTTAATAAGACTTCTTGAGAACTGTAGGAGGTGGGCTGCAAGAGGAGCCTTCAAGATATCTAGCCTAAGCCGGGCGTGGTGGTGCACGCTTGTAATCCCAGTACTTGGGAGGCTGAGGATCCAGGTTCATGGCCAGCCTCAGCTACTTAGTGAGGCCTCCGCAACTTCGTGAGACCCTGTTTCAAAATAAAGAATAAAAAAATAGGGCTGGGGGTCTAGCTCGGAGATAGAATGCCCGAGAGTTCAATCCCCAGTTCCACACACACACAAAAAAAAGATATCTAGCCTAATTCTGCCCACCCCTAGAAGACACTGGAACTCTCCATCCCAGCCCAGAGCACTTCCTGCTGTATCATGGTGCAGTCCCGGAAATGAGAAAGCTGAACTACCGAATCCCAGGAGGAAGGCAGCTCTGGCAGGAAAGGGTGCATCTTCAGCGTGCCAGGGTAAGCATGTGACCCATGGGGACCTCAGGCTTCTGGGCCTTGCTTGAGCCACCTGGCCACCTGACAGCAGCAGGGGCAGACCTCAGCCCGGGCCCAGGTGCTCCTGCAGACAGCAGAAGTGTGGTGGGCTGACGCTCCTCGCCGAGGGCTGGCTGGATGCGTGGATTTGGCCAACTACAGGCTAAAAGTCCCCGTGGGATGCAGGAGCCCTGTCTGGCTCCAACCCGAAGTAGGTCAGATTTCAGATAAGCGGGTGGTTTTCCTGTAAGTGATGAAACCCTCCAATGTACTTAATGAGAAACAGACTCCTCAACTTACCCCAGTGCACAAAACCAGAAGCACAGAGACATCTCACTCTCTCTTCCTTCCCACCCGAAGCCCCACCACACACCTCTGCAAACTGCCTCTCTGGCCTTGGCCTCGCCTGTCACCAGGAACCTAATTCTCTCCTGTATCTGTGTAATAGTAGACTCAAGCATATCTGTCTGGCCACTGGCTCCCCCGCCTGGCATCCAACGGCTCTCTTGGAGGAGTTTCTTCAACACTCCTCCCCTGCAGGAAGCCATCAGCGAGGTCCTCCTGGAGTCCCGGCAACCTGAGCAATGTTACGTGGGCAATTCACAGCATCACTTGCATGCTGTTTTTGTGACTATCCCTACCTGAACTCGGCCCTGAGGAAGGAACCATGCCGCCTGTCCTGTTCCATCTACATTATCACCATGTCCCACAGCTAGCTAAAGTCTAAAGACCCTGCCACCTCCCTTCCCGAATGAAGGCTCGGGACCTGCAAACATCTGTCTGGCTCCCCAGCTCTACTCTAAGCGTCCACACCAGTCCTGGCCAGAGAACAATTTAATTCACCTTTAGGAACAGGAATTTCACTTCACTGAATGGTGTGTGTGTGGTGTATGTGTATGTGTTACTGGGGATTGAACCCAGGGGCATTCTACTTCTGGCCTATACCCCCAGCCCTATTTTATTTCTTATTTTGAAACAGGATCTCAGTAAGTTGTGGAGGACCTCAATAAGTTGCTGAGGCTATCCTTGAACCTGTGATCCTCCTGTCTCAGCTTCCCAAGTACTGGAATTACAGGCATGAGCCACTGCACCAGGCTAGGATGGCATTTTATTATTTATTTATTTATTTGTTTATTTATTTATTTATATTTTGTGGTACTAGGGATGAAGTCAGGGATATCCTACCTCTAAGCTACCCCATTTTTTTTTTTTTTTTGCGGTACCGGGGATTGAACCCAGGGGCGTTCTACCTCCGCACTACACCCCCGGCCCTATTTTTTTATACTTTATTTTGAAACCGGGTCTCACGAAGTTGCGGAGGGCCTCACTAGGTAGAGAGAGAGAGAGAGAGAGAGAGAGAGAGAGAGAGCAAGCTGAGGCTGGCCGCGAACCCGGATCCTCTGGTCTCCGCCTCCCAAAGTACTGGGATTATAAGCCTGCGCCACCACGCCCGGCTTTAAGCTACCCCATTTTTTAACTTTTATTTTGAAACAGGGTTTCACTAGGTTGATAAGAGTCTCACTACTTGCTGAGGCTGCCCTCAAACCTGCAATCCTCCAGTCTCAGCCTCCCAAGCACTGGGATCACATGTGCACCACCCTGCCTGAATTTAGGATGGCATTTTACATCTAATGCTGCTTTCATGTCTCAGAAAGAAACCCCTGACTTCCCCCATCTCCAGAGACACCTAGGGTCAGCAGTACTTTCCACATTTGGGATCACAGGTTCCTCTGAAAACCGCCCTGCCCTGGACACAACTGTGCGTAGATTCTCGGGTCTTCAATGGCGGTGACCCCCGCTGAGATGGTGGGAAGCGAGGGGAAAGCAAAGCACTCATCAGGCAGCTCAGGGCCTTGGGGGAGCTGGACACACGCTGAACACCAAGATCCAGGCACAGGGCAGGCGGTGGCTGTCAGACTGAATGTTTTATTTCAACAGACATCCCTGGTTTAAAAAAAAAAACAAAAAAAAAAAAAACGGAGGGGGGAGAGTTCCACATTTCATCACACCTGACAGGGAGCGTGGCTCCCACCGAGAACTCGGAGCCCTTGGAGGAGCGCTCCCGTCTTCGCTAGCTCCGACACAGAAAGGAGCTGAGTTTTCTAACTGGTTAAGAAAAATCTATCAAATATGTTCATTCTCGCAGAGGCGAGGGCTGGGTCCTCAGGGAACGAGTTCCTGGGCTGAGAGCAGCTGGGGTCCCAGAGGAGGAGCTGGGCTGGGCCACCGGGGCTGGCAGGAGAGCCTGGGAGCCGTCACGTCCAGGGCCCTAGAATCCATATTTGGCTTGGGTCTGCCGGCGGCTGAGCTTGTTCTCTGACCAGGTGTTCTTCAGTTCCAGCTCCCGCTCCTTCGCCTGTGGCAAGGAAGGAAGAAAGGGTGGGGGAGTCATGGCGGGACTCGTTTGTGTGTGTGGTGCTGGGGATGGAACCCAGGGCCTTGCACAAGCAAGGCAAACACTGCCACTGAGCTACATCCCCAGCCCTTAAACTGGAATTCTTTTTTTTTTTTTTGTGGTGCTGGGGATTGAACCCAGGGCATTCTACCTCTGAACAACACACTATTTTATTTTTTATTTGGAAACAGAATCTAAGTGGCTGAGGATCTCACTAAGGTGCTGAGGCTGGCTTCAAACCTACAATCCTCCTGTCTCAGCCTCCCAAGTACTGAGATTACAGGTGTGTGTCACCACACCCGACCTAAACTGGAATTCTTTTTTTTTTTTTGGTGCCGGAGATTGAACGCAAGGGGCATTCTATCTCTGAGCTACATCCCTAGCCCTGTTTTATTTTATTTGGAAACAGGGTCTAAGTTGCTGACAGCCTCATTAGATTCCTGAGCTGACTTCGAACCTGTGATCCTCCTGTCTCAGCCTCCCACGTACTGGGATTACAAGTGTGTACTACCACGCCCGGCTAAACTGGATTTTTTTTTTTGCGGTACTGGGGATTGAACCCAGGGGCATTCTACCTCCGAACTACACTCCCAGCCCTATTTTTTATTCTTTATTTGGAAACAGGGTCTCACTAAGTTGCAGAGGGCCTCACTAAGTACTTGGAAGGCTGAGACAGGTGGATCGCAGGTTCAAGGACAGCCTCAGCAAGTTAGTGAGGCTCTCAGCAACCTAGTGAAACCCTGTTTCCAAGTAAGAAATAAAATTGGTCTGGGGATGTAGCTTGGAGGTAGAATGCCTCTGGGTTCAATTCCCAGCACACCACACACACACACAAATAAATAAATACTGGAATTTTTTTTTTGGTACAGGAAATTGGACCCAGGGGCCTTCTACCTCTGAGCTACACCCCCCAGCCCTATTTTATTTATTTATTTTTTTTGCGGTACTGGGGATTGAACTCAGGGGCGTTCCATCTCCGTGCTACACCCCCAGCCCTATTTCTTTATACTTTATTTTGAAACCGGGTCTCACGAAGTTGCAGAGGGCCTCACTAAGGAGAGAGAGAGAGAGAGGGCTGAGGCTGGCCGCAAACCCGGATCCTCTGGTCTCCGCCTCCCAAAGTACTGGGATTACAAGCGTGTGCCACCACGCCCGGCTCTATTTTATTTTTTTATTTTGAAACATTGTCCCACTAAGTTGCAGCGGACTTCACTAAGTTGCTGAGGCTAGCCATGAACCTGTGATCCTCCTGTGTCAGTCGCCCAAATACTGGGATTACAGGCCTGCACCACCATGCCCTGCACTAAACTGGAATTTTCTTTTTTTTTTTAGCATTACTGGGGATTGAACCCAGGGACATTCTACCTCCAAGCTACACCCTCAGCCCTATTTTTTATTCTTTATTTTGAAACAAGGTCTCACTAAGTTGCAGAGGGCCTCACTAAGTAGCTGAGGCTGGCTGCAAACCTGGATCCTCCAGTCTCGACCTCCCAAGTACTGGGATTACAAGCGTGCACCACCATGCCAGGCTTAAATTGGAATTTTGAAAGACATTTTCCTTTCGCCTCTGTGAGCTTCCCTATTTAAAATCTTTCTCCCATCATAACAATTATGGGGAAACAGCAAATCCTTTGAAAGACTTACTTTTCTCTTATCCAAGAAGGGGAAGACCCAAGAAAGCAAAGAAAACTCATCTCTTTGGGGAACTGATCAGGTTTAAGCAGAATAAAGACTAAAGAAATCTTCGTGCCTGCTCTGGAAGAATTAAACCCAAGTGTTCACGTGGGAAATGGATAAATGAGAATGGAAAGCTGGCATCTGAAAGGAAGACAAGTCGCTGCCTCAGCTGCCCAGCCAGCAGAGAAGGAGAGGACGGCTAGAGGCCTGGCCAGGTCACAGCGGGACACCAGCGAACCATAAATTAGTCTGGAGTTGCAGTTTTGCTGTGGGGTTCAATACAGCGTACGTGGCATCCTAGAAATCCATATCATCCTAAAGCAACAGCTGAGCTGTGAAAAACAGAGAGGTACTAAAACAGGAATCCCTCCTCTTCTGATCTTGACACCTCCTGCCTCTATACTGCGTTCTGGGAATGTACAACCACCACCTAGAAAGGGGCTCCAACCCCCCCAAAGTTATCTGATGCCTGCTCATTCCTCCTAGAATTGTGGGGGAGGGCAGTAGAGCTTAGGTTTAAAAAAGACCCTACCAAAGCCGGGTGTGGTGGCGCACGCTTGTAATCCCAGTACTTGGGAGGCTGAGACCGGAGGATCCTGGTTCGGGGCCAGCCTCAGCTACTTAGTGAGGCCCTCCGCAACTTAGTGAGACCCTGTTTCAAAATAAAGAATAAAAAATAGGGCTGGGGGTGGAGCTCAGTGGTAGAATGCTCCTGGGTTCAATCCCCAGTATCCCCCCAAAATAAAATAAAATTAAGTTGGTGAATCAAGTTTTTCTTTGGTACTGGAGATTGAGCCCAGGTGCATTCTATGCCCGAGCTATACCCCCAGCCTCCCAAGTACTGGGATTACAGGCATGCGCCACCATGCCCGGCTGTTTTTTTATATTATTAGATAAACTTGCTACTCAAAAGAACCATATGATCAACCGTTTCACTCTCCTCTTAAACTGTGTTTGGACATCTGAACTTTACGTACAGGGTTTATTCTAAGCACCTGCACCTGAGTCCTGCGCAGTGCAGTGAGGCAGAGCAGGACAATGCTGAGGGACACCGCCACCCCGTGGCCCCTCAGAGAACTGGGAGGAGCCGGCTGGAAGCGGGTCCTGGCACTTGGGCTTCTTAGCCCCCTCTCAGCCTTCAAATCCCCAGGTATATTTATAGGGATCCTGCCTGGGCCAGGGCCCGCAGTCTTCTCACCTGATGAATCAGGTACGTGATCTGGTGTTTCCGCCGCTGCTGGCCCGTTGGCTGCTCACCTTTCTTCTGCAAGGGAAGAAAACACAGTCTTTAACCGCAGGAAAAGCAGAAGTTTCTCCAGTGCCTAGACAGTACGAGGTTGGAGACTGAGAAACACCCTATACAGTCCAAATCCTGGGGGAGAAAAGTCGGTTTGGAGCTGTTTTTATGTCTCTATACTTACAAAACAGTTATTTTTATTAAAGCCATTATGCAAAAAAAAACCAAGCTCAGAAACTTGCCTGAAATAGCCTGCTGTCTCCATTAGACTGGAAATACTTTGAGGTCAGGACTGCCTTGCTTCTTTGGTAACCCTGCCCGCCCTCAGCACCAAACGCAGGGCTTTGTCCAAGGTGGATACTGGAGACTGGTGTCGCTGCCTGCAGCCAGTCTGAAACAGCTTCTGTGCCAGGGCACAGGTGACCTTCTGCCCTCCCTCCAGGTCCCCTTACCATCCCCGGTCCATCTCCCTCTTAAACCCTCTCCATCTCTGTTCCCTTCTCCCCAGTCAGGCCAGATGTCCAGCCTGTCTCCTATGAACTGCTTATAAGGTCTCCTATCCATCACTTTGGCTGAAACCCCACCTCCCCATGCTAGGAGAGCCGATGGCTTCCCTGGAATTCGAATTCTATTTCACAATCATGCTGCCGCTCTCCATCTCCCAGCCTCACCCGTAACTGCACTGAACACCTAACCAAACCTTCATGCAAAGGATTTCCTGACAAAGTCTACACCGGCCAGGGCTTTTGTTCTGTGGTCTTTCTGTTCTCTGCCAGAGTTGTCTCACGCTAGAAGCTTCCTCGTCAGCCCCACCCAACTCTCACAACTCTCGAGCGCCTCCTCAGCACTTATGTAATCAATCTGCACCATAATCATTTACACTCAAGTGTCCTTAAATCTCATCTTCCCAGCTACACTGTCAACTCCTCGAGGACAGGGACCGTAGTTTTCTCTTCTTTTTAAAAAAAGCTAGTGCAATACAATGAGACTGTAGGAAGAAAAACAGGAGCCGGAAAAAAACATATCCTAAATCCTCGCTGCTATTGCATGTCATTTAACGTGACAGTTAAAGAGGATAAACATACAACACCCAGCACCGTTCCTGGCCCACGGCGAGTGCTAACAACAGCAGCTATTACTATGTGATGATGCTTCTCGACCCACAGCAGAACATGCTCTCCTAAGTGGTTGTTCCAGTAAACAGTGATGGATCTCTGCTAATCTAACCACAATCCTTTGCTCTGTCCTGTATGACCGCCAGCGTTCAGTTAAAACAAACGGCTGGGGCTCAGATGGCCATCTGTGGCTACGGAACAAAGCAAAGCCAACGGCGAGGAGGTGGATAAAATCCTCGACCTTGGCCTTGCTGGTGCTGGGCTCCAGTCCAGGGCTTCCCCATGCTGTCCCCCTGTGGCACGCTCATAAATATCCACATTTGCTGTACTCAGCTACTAGGCGAAGTTATGTTCATCACATTGACTGAAGAAAACCAGCACAGGAAGGCAGGAGCGCGGGGTGGGACGTGTGAGGAAGAAAAGCATTTGCAAAGACCACAGCTGGCCCTGGTAAATAATGGAAAGAAAAGACAGGGAAGGCCGGGCGTGGTGGCGCACGCTTGTAATCCCAGTACTTGGGAGGCTGAGACCAGAGGATTGCAGGTTCGCAGCCAGCCTCAGCTACTTAGTGAGGCCCTCTGCAACTTAGTGAGACCTTGTTTCAAAATAAAGAGTAAAAAATAGGGCTGGGGGTGTAGCTCGGAGGCAGAAGGCCCCTGGGTCCAATCCCCAGTACCAACAAAAAAAAGAAAGAAAGAAAAAGAAAAGGCAGGGAAGGAGCTGCCTGGGAGCCCAGCCCTTCTGAGGCTCTGCTGTGCCCACCTCGAAGATGTGCTCAGCCAGGTCCCAGCTTCCCAGGATGGAAAGAGCCGCACAACGGCAGCTGTGGACTCTGTCTCAGGGAAGGAGATCTTGTCCAGGGCAGGCTGGGGAACTCAACCACTGGACTCCGCCACCCAGCTGGAGTGCGGTTCAAGTGCTGCAGAGTTCCAGAACGCAGGGGCTGGTACACACTCCAGTACCGTGAGCATCAGGCGTCTGACACTGGTAATGTGATAATGGGTGTGGGGATGAAGCTCGGCTTTGCAGGCACCCACATGGCCTTTCCCACTTACTTTGCTGAATGACTTCATGGTTTTCTCTTCTGTCAACGACTTGGTCATCCACTGCTGGGCCCCGCTGAGCTGGTCATCACCTTTGATCTCTACAAAGTTGATTTCCTCCCGCCCTCGGTTCCTCTTGCCCTGCAGCCGCTTAAACTTGAAAAGGAAAAAAAAAAAAAGTGCAGGAGTGGAGAACCTGGTGAGGAGATCAGGAGGTGTCATGAAAGACCCAGTGGTTTGCGAGTGACTCTGTGCTCGCCAACCCCACTGCACCCTCAGTTCTCTATGAGACATGTCCTCTCACCCTGCCACCTACCAAGCCCCCTTGATGCCGGATGAAAGGCTGCTGCTCAGGTCTCCTGGGCCCAGGGAAAGGGAGGCCTAGAGGTGTCCCCAAACACGAGCAAGCCCAGAGACCCAGTGGTATCCATTTACACTCAAGTTACAGATAAACCATATTTGCTTAAAAGGACTGCATACAACTTTAAAATTAAGAATTCTGGCCAGGTGTGGTGGTACACACTGGTAATCCCAGCACCTGGGAGGCTGAGACAGGAGGATCACAAGTTTGAGGACAGCCTCAGCAAGTACTGGGACTCTCATCAACCTAGTAACACCCTGTTTAAAAAAAAAATAGGTCTAGGGGTGTAGCTCAGAGGTAGAACGCCCCTGGGTTCAATCCCCAGTACCACACACACAAAAAAAAGAATTCTGGGTAAGCTGGGCATGGTGGTGCATGCCTGTAATCCCAGTATTTGGGAGGCTGAGACAGGAGGATCGAAGGTTTCAGGACAGCCTCAGCAAGTACTGAGACTCTCATCAACCTAGTGACACCCTGTTTCAAAATAAAAATAAAATAGGTCTGGGGATGTAGCTTGGAGGTAGAATGCCCCTGTGTTTAATCCTCAGTACCACAAAACACACACACACACACACACACACACACACACACACACACACAAAGAATTCTGGGTAATATGGTGGATGCCTATAATCCCAGTAGTTGGGAGGCTGAGACAGGAGGATCCCAGGTTCGAGACCAGCCTCAACAACTTAGTGAGACTCTCAGCAATTTAGACCATTTCCAAATAAAGAGCTGGGTGTGGTGGCGCATGCCTGTAATCCCACTACTTGAGAGGCTGAGGCAGGAGGATCGCAGGTTCCTAGTTCGATCCCAGCACTGCAAAAAGAAAAAAGAGGCCATTCACGCTTTGTTAACTTACTGCTTCGTCATCAATGAAGGAGGCATCGGGGGCAATTTCCTGGGCGGAGACCAGAGCTGGGTCTTGTGCAGGATAGTAGCCACCACTGTAGTAATCCTGCAGCAAAGAAAAACCACACCAACTAAGGGCTGAGGGGACAAGGTTGAGCAGAGAGAGAACCTCATCCACCAGGCACGAGAGAGAGCTACAGATGCAGGACTCGACCTCCCACTCACCCACAGTCCCTGCAGCTTCTCACGTGCACCTCCCAGACAGATGGGCAATTTTAGGGAAGGGTTACAAGGAATAAAGATACCCTGTCCCACTTCAGTCTGTGCCCTGCTCCCCAAGAGCAGCTCCGCCACCTCTACTGTGCCTGCAGCACGGCAGGCTCCTCCGGCTCATAAGACCCCAATGAGCACAGGGCTCCAGTGCGAGGCGAGCAGGATGAGGCAACGAGGCATCCCATCCCTGCTTCTCATCCTGTCTAGGCCCTCTGGACACAGGAGGCTGCATATCAGGGATGGGGAGGTTGTAGACTTCTGATATAAAAATCAATCTCGCCAGATGTGGTGGCACACACTTGTAATCCCAGTACTTGGGAGGCTGAGACCAGAGGATCCTGGTTCGGGGCCAGCCTCAGCTACTTAGTGAGGCCCTCTGCAACTTAGTGAGACCCTGTTTCAAAATAAAGAATAAAAATTAGGGCTGTGGGTGCAGCTCAGAGGTAGAATATCCCTGGGTTCAATCCCCAGTACCGCAAAAAAAAATAATAATAATAATCTCTAGCCGGGTGTGGTGGTGCACACTTGTAATCCCAGTACTTGGGAGGCTGAGACAGGAAGATCCGGGTT
>PVJS01049923.1:0-14502 GCA_004027185.1 Glis glis | reverse complement strand
GCCCTGTTTTTTTTTTTTTATTCTTTATTTTTGAAACAGGGTCTCACTAAGTTGCAGAGGGCATAAGTGGCTGAGGATGGCCTCCAACCTGCGAACCTTCAATCCTCCTGTCTCAACCTTCCAAGTACTGGGATTACAAGAGTGCGCCCCCACAGCCGGCTCACCTAGAGCCTTTTGCTAACTATTGTCCGGGAATCCAGTGGCCCTATTGCCCTTTCTCCCTATGCACCCCTGTTCTCTGTAAAGCTAGGCAGGGCTGCCAGAGTGGTGGGAAAGGGAGGGGGGTCCCAGCAACGTGCAGCAGTGAGTAGCAGGACTTCCTTCTCATCTTGGAAAGACACACAATCTTTTTCTGAATCCCTTGTTTGTAGTAAGACCTTGCTCTTTCCCCAAATGCTAATTCCATGTCTTTGGCTCCACTCCTATTCTCTCTAGAGCCCAAGAGTGCCCCCAAGCCTCACAATCCAATGCACCAGCCATGGGTTGTGAAGGAAGGACCCACAAGCCAGAGAGGGGGGTCAAAGTATTTGCCCACTCTTTGTTTAGGAAGTAGCCACTAAGGACAGTGAAATTTAGTTTCTTCTGAGATCATTGTAGATTCACAAGCAGTTGTGAGAAAGAATGTAGAGATCCTAGGACACCATCCAGCCTCCCAGTGCCATCTCATGTGACTAGCACCCTGTTCCCTATGTGGGATCCTGACTGGATATCACTTGCTGCCCTGGCTCACTTGTGTGTGCCTGCAGGTCCATGTGGTGTACACACTAGCACAGTCCTGCCCTTCAAAAGACTCCCTCCTGCCGCCCCTGCACTGTGGTTACTTCCTTCTGAGTCAATTGTATTAAATGCTCTGTTGGGGTGCTCAGCAGCCATGGGGGTGCCCTGTGCCTTCTCAAACACACAGCAAGGCCCTGGGACAGATATGGAGGAAATGCCCTCACCAGCTGTAGCTGTACAGGCTGCTGGGGCTGGAGAGTGAGGACCTGCCTTTGCATGTCCCTGGGTGTTAGCTTACCTGCCCCTCCAGCTCCACTCAGCAGAGAGGTGCCATCCCATGTCATCCAGGGGTTCAAGTTCAAGTGTAGTAAATGCTCCCCTGGAGGTGAGTGGCAGAGCTGGGGTTTTGGTTGAACTTGGGAGTCCTTGGAAGGGCCATGTGCATCTGGGTCCCTCTGGACTGGCTGTCACACTCCCCTCCCACAATGGAGCCTGAATTACAGCTTGCTGGGAGGGTCTACATGGCTTTTCCTCTGTATGCACCCTTCACCTCTCTCTCTCTCTCTCTCTCTCTCACACACACACACACACACACACACACACACACACACACGTAGTTAGTATGTGTTCCTGTGGAGCCATCTCTGCAGGGTATGACTGCTGTCAAAATACAGGAGGCAGAACTTTATGACAGTGAGGACATCACACAACCTAAATGTAGCACCACAGCAACATGGATTTGATGTGGGAAAATGGCAGCCGGGGAGCTGGGTCCACCCAAATTCTGCCACCTACCACCTTTGGAGGCTTTCTGGCACATCATTTAACTTACTTTTCTGAGCCTCAGCTATCTTATCTGCAAAATAGGCATTATACTGGATCTGCTTACCTTTCGAGATGAAACCAGGCAGTGAATGTGAGGGTATGTTGGAGACTGAAGAGTGCCCACAGTCGCGAGAGTTGCATGCTGCAGATCAGGATCCTGTGCATCTCCTGTAATCCCAGTACTTGGGAGGCTGAGACTGGTGGATTGCAGGTTCAAGGACAGCCTCAGCAACTTAGCAAGACTCTCAGCAACTTAGTGAGACCCTGTTTCAAAACAGAAGATTAAAAAAGGTGGGCTGGGTTATATCTCAGAGATAGAATGCCCCTGGGTTCAATCCCTAGTAACACCACATGCACACACACACGCACACACACGCACACACAAATGCAAAGAATCCTGTGCATCTCAAGACACCTGGTCTAAAAGCTGCCTCAGGTCCTTACAGAACTGTGATAACTCTCTGCCACAGCTGGTGAGTTCCTGGGCGGGAGCCAGGTATACGCAGGGGGACAGGATATTGGTCTAGTGGCTCTCCCCATTACATATACCCTTACACTTCCCCCAAACATCTCTCATTCCAGAGATTTATGTTGCTCCCCAATCAGCAGCATGCACTTCTGATTACCTGGTTCTGGCTGCTTTGCCACTCACCTTTTACCTTGCCTCTCCTCTTCTAAGATGTGCAACAGGGAGGAAGGGGCTGTGCAGATGTTTAGAGGAGGGTGTTTCAGGTTGAGGGAAGAGGGCAAATGCCTAGGCCACCTTGAAGGGCAGCCCGAAGGCCCGTGCCAGGTGGGGAGGCCCACAGGGGCAGTGACAGGAGAGGTACCTCATTTGAGAAGCTAGAAAGCACATGTCAATGAGAACTCAGTGGAGCCTTCATCCAGTCAGCACTATCATATCCACCCTCTGCTTGTGCCCAAAAAGCGGAAGGACCCAGGTCACATCTCAGCAGTGCTGCAACCCCAGAATCAATCGAATTGTCCAACCTTGTGGCTTCTGTCCACACTCCTGTTGACCTGTGTGCCCTGCTTCGTGGCTTTCCCCACCTGAAGTGCTAAGAACCAACCTCCTAGACTGCCCCCTCCTACAAAGCCATTCCATGGATGCCTGCCCCAAGCCAAGCACCCACTGTCTGACCCTTCCCTACTCCCCTTAGGACTCCTGTCACAATGTCTGTTGTCCTCCTGGTTTAAAGAATGTTGGGGCACAAAGAGGGGTAAACACCATTGTTAATTCTCCTGTCCCAAGATGAGCCACTGTCCTGTGTCTCTTGTGGCCCTCTGCTCGGTTATGTGCACATATGTGCACATCACGTAATTATTTACAGAATTAGCATCATATAGGCACATTAATTTGCAGCCTGTTTCCGACTTCCCATGTTTAAGCCATAATTAATTTAACCAATATCTTATTTGGGTTACTTTCCATTTTTTCCATAGTATACAGTGCTTTAACAACTCAGTCTTTAAATAAAGATATTTAGAATATATATATTCTATATATATTCATATACATATTGTATGTGAAGATTATTGGATCTATTAAGTCAGTGTAGACCTCTTCCTGTTTGTTCAAGACAAATTCCTAGAAGTAAAATTACTTGAGAGAAAGGTATGTACATTCTTTTTCGGTGGTGCTGGAGATCAAACCCAAGGCCTCTTGCTTGCTAGGCAACCGTTCTACCAATGAGTTGCATTCCCAATCCACTGTGCACTTTTTTTTCCCCCAGTACTGGGGATCAAACTTTGGGGTGCTCTACCGTTGAGCTACATATATCCCCAGCCCTTTTTATTTTTCACTTTGAGACTGGATCTTGCTAGGTTGCCCAGACTGGCCTCGAACCTGTAATCCTCCTGCCTCAGCCTCCCATGTAGCTGTAATTACAGGCATGCACCACCTCGCCCAACCCTGTGTGCCATTTTCAGGCTTTGAATACATATTGCCAGATGTTCTTCTGGGAAGTCTCTCCTACCAGTTTATATGTTCTATGTGATGTCTACTCCTCCGTCTCTCTCCTCTCTTCCTTCCAGCACAGCATTTTCTTGGTCCTTCCGTATTGTACAAATGAAGTGGTGTCCCATGTTTTACTTTGCGTTTCTTGAGTTAGTAATGGACTGAGCATTTCATATGTATTGACTGCTTGTGTGTCTATTTTTGCTGCCTGCTTTTGTCCTGTATCCCTTTTCCTATTACTGCTCTTTTTATGAGTTATGGGTGCTAGTGCCAGTGGGGCCAGTGTTCAGTGTGCTGAGTGGAGCTGGTGTCCTCTCCCGTGGTGGCCTTGCCCAGGGTGCTCCCCCATCCCTGAGGAGGCTGAGTGTGTAGGGAGCACTGTGGTCCTGGCCATCCAGTTTTGCTGGGGACACCTGGGCACATGGTGTTTTGTGTCAGCTTGTCCCCTCGGGTCCCCAAGATCTTATCACTGGCTGAGCTTGTTGGCCGCCGTAGCGCTGCAGGGCACGCCCTTCCATCTGGGATGAGACACCAGGTGGGATGTGGCTGGGGACTTGCCTCCTGTGGGCCAGTTGAGAACTGCCTGGACATGGTTTGACTCACCTGTGTGTCAGCCTCACCCTTTTAAGATGCTGCTTGCCGTATTTGTGCACGTATGTGTCCAAACAGGTTCCAGGACTTGATTTTGGAAGTGGCATCCAGAGGAGACTCACATTGGGGACCCAGATAGACTGTCGACCTGGGGGTATGGGTGACATCACTGCCCCCAGAAGGCAGCTCGCCTCTTAAGGGTCGGTGACATGGAGTGGCCAAGCATCCTCAAGTCCTGTCCTAGGATCCCAGGCATTTCAGACACAGGGCAGAGTTCTCCCTGTTTCAGGGAAGGGAAGGATGTCAGGGACTGGGAGATGTAGTTGATCAAGGTCTCAGAAGCCTTAACATCTGGGAATCACATTGAGAACTGGCACCGAGGGGAGAAGCATCCTGACCTTTCCGTAAGAGATCTCCTCAGCCTTCAGAGGCAGCAAGGAGAGGGCCTGGAGTGACAGCAGAAGAAGGTGCCAGGTGGTGAGGTTTGTCCAGCTGGTTGTTTCCCTGTCAAATCCACATTTCCTGGCCCCCACTTCCTCTTGACAAATCTCAGTTGTACTGGGAGCCATGGGAGGTACCCTGCTCCTTTCCAGCCCCCAAGCTTCTCCTCAGCACACACCTGAGCCCTGCTCTGAGGCTGCTCCTGACACACTGAGGCTGTGGTACAGGATGCGCACTGCCCGCTGCGCAGAGGTTGCATATATATGCGCCTGTATGTGCCAGACTCAGTTCCAAACCCAATGAAACTGCAAATAACAGTCTATCAATTCCATCATAGCCTGTGAGATGGGTTGTCTTATGCCCCCATCACGCACAAGGGATCACTGAGCAACAGGGAGCATCTCTGGCCTGCCCAGGGTTGTAAAGCTCAACAGAGGGCCTGGGACCCAGCAGTCTGGCTCCATAATCTACAGTTGTGCCACTTACTGTCTGCTGCTGGTGGAGGTAGGCTCATTACTCTTCTTAGGAACTACAAGCCATGAAGATCAGACCAGGGTGTTTACACTGGTGTCCCAAGTACCCTGTTGTAGGATCAGAGGCCCTGGCTCTCTGGGTCTGGAGCTCATGGAAACAGCTGGGAGGGCAAGTTGGACTTTTACCTTTCTTGCATCATGGTAAAAGGTTTTTTGCCACAAGGCCTTAGGGAAGCCTTCTATTCAGTAGCCTTCTTCAGAAGTTCAGCCCCACTCTATGTCACTCGTCTGCTTATTTGCTCATTTACTAAGCAGCCACTATGTGCCAGACAGGCCGTGCTCGTGTTCAGGTGCAAGGACAGCCAAGGCCGATGACAGCCCCACCTTGTCAGGTGAGTGGGCAGATTTGGGTGGGAGTGGGTGGAGTCCTTTGTTCTGACATCCTAGGTGTCACGAAATCCCCAGCTTTACCTCTCAGGGAAGCCAGAGGCTCCAGGGCAACCCAGCCATCCCACTGTCCAGTGTCCAGCAAGGCCACTTGACGTGCTCACCCCGCAGTTGCCCTCATCTGCTCTCTGCCTCCGGGCAAGGCCGCCTGCAGGCTGGTCCTCTGAGTCAGGTCTGGGCTTGCTCCTCTGGAGGCTGCTGGGCTCTGGACTGTACTTCCCCAACTTGAGCTCTTTCATCTTCCTCCCATGCTCCTGGGTTTAGTGTGCCAGGAGGCCAGCCCAGAAAGTGAACAGCACTTCACAGTCAGATGCTCAAGGAAAACTTTAGCATCTAACCTTGAAGAGCAGTGTTATGTGAGTAGTGGGTACCCAATCAACATTGAGCTGGATTCAGACAAGGAGTACTGGATCTTCACGATAGCTATTGGTTCACAAATGGTCTGATCGGGTACTTTGGAAAATACCTACTTTTTGAAGGTGATAGATAATTTGCACTTGGCTTATTGCCAGGATTGAGAGCAGCCATGCCCTCACCCCCTCCTTGCTTGTAAAGGTATGTAATGCTACTGCCATGGCGGGGTGGGGGGGTGAACTAAACAAAACAAAGGAACGGGAAATTAAAAATCCATGTTGCTATTTCTGCTGCTGGTGGCATCTCCTGGTTTCCTTGGTGCTCTGCTGTGGCCAGCTCTGCATCTCTGAGGTCCAGCAGGGCCCACTTCCTCCTGCAGAGCCACCTGGCACCAAGGCCACCCACTGGCAATGAGAGGACCTGGCCCCTTCCTGGGCCTTGCTTTTGACTGCTCCCTCTCCCTGTCATTCCCAGTTCCTGGGGCCCAGAGCTGTGCCTTCCTGCACTCTTGCCCTGCCCCCGCCTCTCCCTCAACCCCCGCCCCCGTCTGTCTAGACCCCATCTAAGGGTGGGGCTCCACTACCCACTCCCAACTTGAGCGTATCAGCTCTGTTTTGCGATGCATATATAGCATTTTATTTGGGGGAAAAGACTTTTTTGCTGCTTAAAGAATTTAACCCTACTCCCCAGGGTAGAATGGTCTCAACCTGGGAACCAGGACCTTCCGGGTGGCCCAACCCATATTAAATTCTTGGTTCATCTGCCTCCCCTGCCTGCTTGCCAACCCCCCAGCAAGCTGAGGCAGAACCAGACTGCATGCCAGCTGTTCGGTGTGATGTCTGTGTAATCCGTCTACGTTGTGTGTATTCACAGATCTTATTGTTTTTTATTGAGGCCCAGTTCTCATCTGTGTGATACTTCACTGCCTGTGTTTCTGTTCTCCTGCTGAGAAGGGAGGTGCTGTTTCCAGCATTTGGCCCTGGTGACCAACATTGCCATGAATGCTCCAGTCCAGGTCCTCAGGTGTCACGTACATGCATTTCTCTTCAGGCATGAAGCACTTGCAGTTCTGATGGGTCACACAGCCCCTCGTGGTATGGCCTTCCCCATTTCCATGCTGCAGTATTCTGGTGTTACTGGCTCAAGGCTGGCCTGCGGGGGTGAGCTCCCATGCTGGTCGCAGCACAGCACCAGGGCTGTTCTTGCTTTGTTGCACACAGGCTGTGATCGCTGCCTAGATTGGGGGTGGAACAGTGGCTGTGGCCAGTCTCAGGGTTTCCTGGAGCACTAGAACCACAGCTTATTAAGGATGGTTGATTAGTCAAAGTGCTTCAGGAAGACTATTTTGCAGAAATAGTCCCACTGCTGAGATGTGAAGGGAGTTCATAGCCCTTCATTTGGTTCTGAGATCAAATGGTTGCTTTTACGAGTTTCTTAGCTCTCTGTTAGTCCATAGTAGCAGGTCATTCTTGGATTCCCCTGGTGGGCTGGACATTGTGGCAGACAAACAGGAGATGAGCGAGGACCAGCTGGGTTCCACTTGGCAGCTCACTGGGAGGGCTCTGTGGCGCTGGATCTTTGTGTATGATGAAGGTTGGAAATTGAGTTGCATGTGTGGAATAGAATTAAGACCCCGGACAGCCTCCCCGTGGTGGACTGTGGGGCCCTGCAGAGCCCAAGCTCTTGCTCTCTTTGCCTAGGAGGTATCTGGGCTGCCTGGCAGGCAGCTTCTTTCTTGCACACATACTTAAGGATGTTGAGGCTGGATGTCTAGTTGATACATCAGAGCACCATTGGAGTGTCTCTGCTCCTCCTAAAAGTCCTGCCTTCTGAGCGAAGATGTTTATTTTCTATTTTATCCCATTAGTATACTTGTCAAAATTTGAATTATAAGCTGGGCATGGTAGCGCATGCCTGTTAATTCCAGTACTTGGGAGGCTGAGACAGGAGGATCGCAAGTTTGAAGCCAGTTTCAGCAATTTAGTGAAACCTTGTTTCAAATAAAATAGGGCTGGGAGTGTAGCCCAGAGATAGAATGCCCCTGGGTTCAATCCCCAGTACTGCAAAAAGGAAAAAAGACACAAAACTGAATTTTGAATTGATCAGTCCTTTGCAACAGATCTCTCTGTGTCTCTACTTTTGAAATGGGAGGGATGGGACTAAGGTGCACAGGCCCAGAACATGTCCCCTCGGGTGGCTTCTTTTGAGGGACATGTGCTGCTGTGGAAGGGCCCCCATAGGTGTCAAAGAGAGAAATTGGGTGTCCTGAATGCTGCTGGTTTTGAGTGGCTGGCTGTCTAGAGGAGTGTGGAAGTGAAGGTAATGCTAGTGCCCTGTTCTTCCTGAGCCTCTGGCTGCCCACCCACAGTCCTGGCTCACGCCCTCGCTGGTCTGAAATAGCAAAGTGATGCTGTGGAACAAAACACTCTGCCTGAAAGCCCCTCCCGAGGTGGAAGAGGTGCACCTGGCCCCGTGGCCTATGGCCACCTGGGCCCATCATCACCAGTACTGGTGTGGAGTGAGCACAGACCACCACAGGGAGAGGTTTCCTGGGTCCACGCTGGGCTGAGCAATTGATGCCCAGGGTTAGGTCCTGTGTCACTCAGATGCTGAAAACTTTTCACAAACATGCCTTTTGCTGGAGGTGTGATCCTTTGCCTGGAAGGCAACCCCAGGTGTCTGAACAGACAGCAGCTGCAGACATCAAGGTCTCACTGTTGCCAGAATGGTGCTCTGAGGAAGCCCCACTCCACTTCACAGGAGATTAGCTGCACCGGGACCTACATGTGAGGTCTGTGACTGGAGAGGGTCCCATTGAGAGCTCACAGTTGCCTGTCCTGCCATTGTTATCCAGGGATGTGGACCCACTGGCTGTGGGAGGGACAAGGCTGGGAGGGTTTGGAGGTACCTCTCTCAGCCCAGGCAGACAGGTGACTGAGGATTAGCACCTGGTGCTTACTGGATGAGTTGTGCCACTGTGGGGTTGCCCCGAGTTCTTCCTGGAGCCTGTTTCTGTGAGGCCCCTCCCTGTCCCAGAGGCCTGATCAGGCTTGTGGGAGAAGCTGTCACTAGGTACATCACTTGGGGAAGGGTCCAGGCATAGGTGGCATTTTCTCATTAGTTTAAACAAAGTCTGGTGGATTTAGTTTCCTCTCCTGAGCAGGGTCTGTGCCAAGCTTTGTGCTGGATACTTGGCCAGAGGTTTCTGTTGATGCTCATCACACCTTACACAGTGGACAGTTTTCTAGCTATACAGATGAGGACCCTGAGGCTCAATGAGTATTAGAGTCCACAATTCTGAATTACACCACCATCCTGCAGCCATCTACTTCCATATCTGTGACTCCACCTCTGGGGAAACAGCACCTGCATGTGCTGAGGTCAGTGTCTCCCGGACACAGCTCAGGGCTGGGCTGCTTCCTACATGCCTCCTGCATCCTGTGAGATCCCCCTCCCCAGCAGCCTGAGCCTTTGATCCTGCTGTGAGCACTGGCCTGGGGTACATTTGGCCCTGTGCACAGTGTCTGGCGGATGCAGGGAGTGCAGACCTGGAGCACAGTCCAGACTGCCTCACCCACTTCCCTCTGTGTAGTGTCTGGAGCATTACTGGGCCCTCCAGATCCTGGTGTGGAAGGTCAGTTACAAGAGGCCTGATAAATTGCACAGCTGGGTACAGCACCCACCCAGAGCTGCTCTATTCTCTCATGGCTCATAAAAAGGTTGTTTTGTTTTGAAAAATGGCCCCAAAGAATAGGCGTCTTCCAGCAATGGGCGGGACAGGCCTAAGAGAGCTGAGGCTCCTCTTCAGAAGTTCGGAAGTACTGCTCAGCTGAACAGTGCCAGCCCACAGTGTGGGCATGCCCACAACAGACTGTCACTAATGCACATGTGCAGAAATGTGTGAGTTTGGGTCCCCAAGAGGGTCCAGCAGCATCCTGTGAGGGGCGACCTGTGGGCCCTCTCCAGGCCTCAGAGAACAAGCCACTGGGAAGGGCCTCTTTCTCAGGCACTGCAGGAGTGCAGGACACATATTCTTACTAGATTCTCTCAACAGCCTTGGAATTTTTTTTTCATTCCTGTTTTACCAGGGAGGCACAGGCTCAGACTTTAATATGTTGTCTGGAGTTACGCAGCCAGTGAAGGAGTGGAAGCCCGTGTGTGGACTCCGGAGCCTGGCCGCCCAGGCTTGGCCCTGTCTTCTGAGCCTGTCTCTGTGAGTCACCCTGACCCAGCCCGCCTCCCCTCGGCCCCTCTGCAGCTCTCAACCTGGAAACCACCCTACTTCAGGTGTCATGAGCACACATTGGAATGTGCCTTGTTTTCTCCACAGCCATGGATTTAAGTTTCAGGAAAGTCCCATGGAGGTGGGGACAGATGAACAGCTGTGCTCATGCCCCCCTGTCCCCTTCCAGGCCAGCCCTAGGGTCTCTGTACCCTCCCCGTGCCCAGCTCCAAGCAGCTCTGCTCTGTTCAGGCCTCTTCTTCACCAGCAGCCCCTCAGTTGCTCCAGATGTCTCCTCCCACCTGGGTGTCCTTTGTCCCTAACTGTACCCTTAGAATTTTCTTCCCACCATGGGAGCATGCTTTAGGTTTTGCCTCAACGCTTCCTGGACTTTGGCTTCAGTCCCTTCATTACTGACCTTGGGACCGGGCATGTCATCAAATCCTCAGCCTCATTCTCCTTGCCCGTGAAATGGGGACAGTGGCACCTCTCTGAAGAGACTTACCGTCAGGGCTAGGGAGCATGCACAGGAGCCCGCACTGCCTTCCTTATCCCTCCATGCCATTCCTCTAGTCCACCAGCGCCAGCCCCACAGGGTACAGAGTGCTGCAGGAGCCAGAGCAGCAGGCCTGTCTGTGGGGGAGGGGGGGCTGGCCTCACAGAGCCCCGGGCACAGGTGGGGTCTTGAACTAGCAGTTGCCCTGGGCAGTTTTGTGGACCAGCATGCTGGTCCAGGCAGTCCTGCAGGTGCTGATGTCACTCTGGATCACGGTGGATGGATGGCGCAGGAAGGGGCGGGGCTCCACTTCTCCTGACTCACCTGTGGCCTGATTTTAAACTGTGCCCCAGTGTGTCATCCAGGAAGTCATCCCATGGCACCACACTGCCAAGTCCTACACTCTGACAGATTCCTTGTCAGGATGACAGCCGGTGTCATCTTTCCTACGTAGGGTTCTTCCTGGTTTTCTACATGGCATGTGCATGCACACACGCTTCATAGTTCTGTCCCTCAAAGGTCCAAGCTGGCACATGCTTACTGCAGGCATGTGTGAGGCCCCACAGGCAGGATGTACATGGGCTCAGTTGGTGGTCCAGCCTCTGTGCCCCTTCCTGACAGACTCTGCTCCTGGCCAGGTCTCTGATAGTCCAAGACGAGTCTAGTCCCTGCTAGTGTCTGGTCAGAGCTGGGTGTGACTCCATCCTGGCAGTGAGACAGAAGGGCCTTCGTTCTCTAGAGCAGCTATTGTGACTCCAAGACCCACCTGCATGAAGAAGAGTGGGACATCAGAGGTGACTGGCTGTCTCAGCACATGTCGGTGCCTGCCTTGCTGTCTGCACTTCCCGCAGCATCTGGCACAGGACCAAGTCCTGTATGTCCAACCTGTGCTGGCATTCAGCAATATTTTGCTGAATGAACAAATATGAAGACTTGTGCCATAGTTGATACTTATAACTGCCTTCTCCTACCATTCTGTATTCCCTCTGCCTTTAGCAAGTACTTCAGTGGGCCTTGGCTCTTTTCCTGGCAGGGGGGGGTGACACATACCTTCATTCCTGGATTAAGTTGTTGTAGTTTCCCACTGACCTTAATAACAGGACATAGTAATACTAGGAGATGCCCTAAGGGATCTCCTGCTCCTCAGGCATACTTCTCCTTACCTCCATTGTGGAATAATAGTCCAATTTCCCCTTGGTAATCTGGATCAGTCACCCCTGCCAACACCATAACTCCCTTCTTAACCTGTTGACTCAGAGGCATGAGGAACCCAAAGTGGCCAGAGGGAAGTCTTAATTTCCAGTTCAGTGGACTCATTGTTGTGTCTCCTGGTAGACACATTCCCCCCTCTGGAACTAAGACCTTGAGGCCATCAGAGCATAAAGTTGCAGGAACAGGAAGCAAAATTTTCACTAGTTGGTCACTAAGGGTAATGGTGAGTGATACCATTCCTGTTTCCACTCCCTGATTCCTGGACATGTGAATTCTAGCTATAGGGAAAACAGTACAACAGAGTAGATGCTGACTTAGAGCATATACAGCCTTTTGGAGAGCCTTGCCCCAACCCTGCAAGGTATTGTCACCTAGCTGGCGCTGTAACCGCATCTTCAAAAGGCCATTCCAAGCCAGGCATGGTAGCGCATGCTTGTAATCCCAGTACTTGGGAGTCTGAGACAGGAGGATTGCAGGTCTGCAGCCAGCCTCAGCAACTTAGCAAGGACCTGCACAACTTAGTGAGATGCCCCAGACAACATTTCTATCTGCCACTGACACCTCAGATACCACTGGGTTTGCTGGATCATAGAGTCCAAGTCGCAGACCAACCTGCACAGCAGCTTGGACCTGTTGCAAAGCCTTCTGTTCAAGACCCCACTCAAAACTTGCAGCTTTTCGAGTTACTCGGTAGATAGGCAAGAGTAACACAACCAAGTTAGGAATGTGTTGCTTCCAAAATCCATATAGGCACACCAGGTGTTGTGCTTCTTTCTTAGTTGTAGGAGGGGCCAGATGCAACAACTTATCCTTTACCTTAGAAGGAATATCTTGGCATGCCCCACATCACTGGACTCCTAGAAATTTTACTGAGGTAGAAAGCCCTTGAATTTTAGTTTGATTTATTTCCCATCCCCTGGCACATAAATGCTTCACTAACAAGTCCAAAGTGGTTGCTACCTCTTGTTCACTTGGTCCAATCAGCATAATGTCATTGATGTAATGGACCAGTGTAATACCTTGTGGAGGAGAAAGGTGATCAAGATCTCTGCAAACTAAGTTATGGCACAAAGCTGGAGAGTTGATATACTCCTGAGGTATGACAGTGAAGGTGTACTGATGGCCTTGCCAGCTGAAAGCAAATTGCTTCTGGTGGGTCTTATGGACAGGCATGGAGAAGAAGGCATTAGCCAAATCAATGCTGCATGCCAGGTACCAGGAGATGTGTTTATTTGCTCAAGCAAGAAAACCACACCTGGCACAGCAGCTGCAATTGGAGTCACCACTTGGTTAAGCTTACAATAATCAATGGCCATTCTCCAAGTTCCATCTGTCTTCTGCACAGGCCAAATAGGAGAGTTAAATGGGGATGTGGTGGGAACCTCCACCCCGCATCTTTCAGGTCCTTGATGGTAGCACTAATCTCTGCAATCCCTCCAGGTATGTGATATTGTTTTGATTCACGATTTTTCCAGGTAGAGGTAGCGCCAATGGCTTCCATTTGGCCTTTCTCACCATAATAGCCCTTATTCCACAGGCTAGAGAACCAATGTGGGGATTCTGCCAAGTGCTAAGTATGTCTATCCCAATTATACATTGGGAAATAACCACAGGATGAGCTCAGGGTCCTAACAGACCCACTGTGAGTTGGACCTTGGCTAAAACTCCTTTGGACTTCCATAAGTACCTACTTTGACCGGAGGGCCACAATGTTTTGTATCTCCTGGAATCAACATCAATTCAGAGCCAATGTCCAGTAGTCCCCAAAAGGTCTGATCGTTTCCTTTTCCCCAGTGTACAGTTACCCTAGTGAAAGGCCATAGGTCCCTTTGGCGAAGGGTGGGGGAAAGTTTAACAGTAGAAATTTTTGGTTCTGTACCAGGGTCCTTCCTCAAGGGGACCTGGCCTCCCCTTCAGTCAAGGGGTTCTGGGTCTGTAAGCTGGCTCAAGTCTGGGAATTGGTTGAGGGGCCGTGATTCCCTGCTGTTATGATTTAAGGCAGGCATTGGTACATTTGCCCTGGAATTTTTCTGCTTATATAAATCAAATAAGAATTTGGTGGGTTTCCTATCTATTTCACTTCTGGGAACACCATGAATGATCAACAAACACCATAGATCTATATAAGTCAGTCCATTCTGTTCATTGCTTCTCCTCTGCCGCCCAAGTATAACCACCTTGCCCTTGACCCCTGCCATCCCAGGATGCAATTATACCCATCACATTTAAGTCTCCCAATTGAGTGACTATGGCTCTCACTATAAGATCTGTCATGCAGAGGCTAGCAATGACAGAGCTCTTCAAGGATACTAGTTGTGATTTAGAATGTCCCCCTAGCTGTCATGGAAACAAGGGAGCAATATTGGAAGGGGGACTTGATTGCTAAGGAGGGGTCCCTGGGGGTATGGCCTTGGCTATTATATAAGATCTCCCCTCCCCCTGTGCTCTCTGCTTCTGGCCTCCACGATGTGAGAGTGGAAGCTTGCGCTCTCCTCTCTGCTTCCTGCCACCATGCCCTGAGCTCCTCAAACCTAGCCTGACATGGACTGAACCCTGAAATCTCCAAGGACTGTGAGCAAATAAATCTTCCTTCCTCTAAGTTGTGTGTGGTCAGGCTTATTGGGTCACAGCAGTGAGAAAGTTGAACAAGACACTAGTGCTCCCCTCACAAATCCGTTTCTTGAAATACTGATGAAAGGCATATCTTCTAGACCCACCCACTGTGGAGGAGGTCTTTACATGGCAAATCCACTCTGGCATTCCAAGC
>PVJS01049921.1:0-14505 GCA_004027185.1 Glis glis | reverse complement strand
GGCCCTCCGCAACTTCGTGAGACCTGGTTTCAAAAATAAAGCATAAAAAAATAGGTCCGGGGGTGTAGCACGGAGGTAGAATGCCCCTGCGTTCAATCCCCGGTACCGCAAAAAAAAAAAAAAAAAAAAAGAGGTGAATAAACATAGAGTAAACAACAATCTGGGATGTCACCTGAGAATCTGAGTGCCTCTTTCAAAAATACCTTGCGAGTTGGGCTTGGTGGCGCACTCTTGTAATCCCAGTACTTGGGAGGGAGACCCTGTTTCAAAATAATAAAAAAATAGGGCTGGGAGTGTAGCTGGGATGTAGAAAGCCCCTGGGTTCAATACCCGGTACCGCAAAAAAAAAAAAAAAAAAACCTTGCGAAAGAGGCATGAAGTGAAGCATCCGCAACTCCATTTCCATGAAGGCAGTTATTTCTTCTACATTAAAAAAAAAAATGTTCTGGTAGTATTTTCTTCCTCCTAGTCAAAGAACAAGGTATTATTGCATGCAGATGAATAGCACAGAAAAGTAGATACCCCAAACCCAGTGTCATTCCAGAAAACTCTGGTTGTAAATGTATGGTTACATATTCTTTCTTTTTGTTTTGTTTTTGTTTTTGTTTTTTTTTGGTTTTTTTGCAGTACCGGGGATTGAACCCAGGGGCATTCTACCTCCGAGCTACACCCCCGGCCCTATTTTTTATCCTTTATTTTGAAACCAGGTCTCACGAAGTTGCGGAGGGCCTCACTAAGTAGCTGAGGCTGGCTGCGAACCCAGATCCTCGGGTCTCCGCCTCCCAAGTACTGGGATTACAAGCGTGCGCCACCACGCCCGGCTTACATTCTTTCTTAATGTTGTCCAGACACTAGGGGATATGATAGCCAGTCAGGGTTAAGGTAATGATCAATGCATAGTCCTTCTCCAATTTCAAGTCTCTTTACTACTTTCACTTGAACATAAGTTGGAGAATATTCAGTGACTGAATCAAGGACCTACTTTATACTATTTATAAGTTCAGATTTCCATTTAGTAGGTCTCATTATAATAGAAGTTCTCTGTAATCTATCTTGGTATTATTGAATATTTACATTATTTGGATAGGGTTTACTGTGTCAAGGTGTATTTGAATTTTAAGTTGAAAACCCAAAGATAAAAGCTAATTCTATACACAAAATGAAAGTCCACAGGAGGATATTTCATGTGATGCAAAATATTTTCCTTCTTTCCTTCCTTCCTTCCTCCCTCCCTCCCTCCTTTCTCCCCTCCCTCCCTTCCTCCCTTCCTCCCTTCCTTCCTTCCTTCCTTCCTTCCTTCCTTCCTTCCATGTGTTACTGGGGATTGAGCCCAGGGGCATTCTACCTCCAAGCTACACCCCCAGCCCTATTTTATTTTTATTTTGAAACAGGGTCTCACTAAGTTGATGAGCGTCTCACTACTTGCTGAGGCTGTTCTCAAACCTGAGATCCTCCTGTCTCAGCCTCTCAAGTACTGGGATTACAAGCGTGTGCTACCACGCCTGGCTCTATTTCTTATTAATTTTTTTTAAAAAGGAAGAAGAATATCGTATAGAGGCATACTAAAAGATTACCATACATCTGCCATACATAAAAAATTACCCTTCTAGACAAGATGGTATATTATATGGTTGATATAGTATAGCCCAAAATTCAAGAATCTTGTTGTAGTTAGTACTGCTGCATTTTCTGCAATTCCAAAAGATTTGGACATAAGAAATGTTAACATTTATATGAAAATGAATTTAGTAGTCTCCTACCCTCTACAGTAGTCATTTCAGAAGATAAAGTAGTATTCTTTTTTTACTCTGTACAGAATGTCAATGCTATTCCTGTTAGAGAATTCTGCGAACTATTTCCAAAATATCTTTAATTAGTAAAAAGAAAAGCTGGGCATGGTGGCACACACCTGTAATCCTAGTACTTGGGAGTCTGAAACCAGAGGATTGCAGGTTAGAAGACAATCTCAGCAACTTAGTGAGGCTATCAGCAACTTAGCGAGACCCTGTTTCCCAATTAAAAAATAAAATAGGGCTGGTGGCATGGTGGCTCAGAGGTTGAGTGCCCCTGGGTTCAATCCCATTATGACACACTCAAAAAAAAAAAAAAGATTTCTTACATTATAAGCAGGATTTCTTACATTATAAGGATTTCTTACATTATAAGCAAGTGTCTTAACCCTAGTCAGTTTAGTTTCTTCTTCCTTTGACTTTCAAATTTTCCAACTCTGAGATATTTTGAGCTTTAGCTTCCTAAGTCTGACATAAAAATAAACTCTATTATTATATGAATATATCTTTAAAAGACAAATTGGATGTTTGGAGAACATGAACTCTTATAATATATGCATTGTGTTTATAGTCAGATAACAAGAGATACTAGCTTCTGTGTTTAAATTGTAGACTGAGTGTCTACTTCCAAAGTGAGTCAGTGTTGAGGTAAAAGCAGGTTTTACCTGTTTGAGTATGTCCTGTTTGGTTCCTGCAAGATTTTATGAAGACTTTTTATTTACCCAAAGTTGCTTTTTTAGATAACATTCTTAATGACCTTGAGAAGCTCAAAAGTTTCATTTCCAAAGAAACTATTTCTTTGTGTTCTCTTGACTTATACCAGTCAAATTTATGAAAACAAGAACTAAGAAATTACACTAATTAATAGTGTAGGTTTTGGATAACTTAAGCAATACAATGCTTTATACATGGTACCACTCAAAAATATTCACTTACTACTAAAAACTAAGGGTATTAAGGTGACAATGCTTAAAAAACTTTCAGAAAGTTCTTTTATATTTGCAAATTGAGTAAAAGCAATGTCAGCCAGGCATGATGACACATGCCTATAATTCTAGTACTTGGGAGGCTGAGACAGGAGGATTGTGGGTTCAAGGC
This sequence comes from Glis glis, assembly GCA_004027185.1. Classification (NCBI taxonomy): domain Eukaryota; kingdom Metazoa; phylum Chordata; class Mammalia; order Rodentia; family Gliridae; genus Glis; species Glis glis. The sequence goes on along the minus strand of PVJS01049921.1, from coordinate 11,617 downwards.
CAGGCTCAACAACTTAGCAAGACCCTGTTTCAAAATAAAATATAAAATAAGGCCGGGGGTGTAGCTCAGAGGTACAGTGCCTCTGGGCTCAATTCCTAACACACACACAAAAAAAGGCAATGTGGTTTATTTGATAGTGGCAAAGAGAATATTTTCCATATGTATGTTACTGCCCTTGGAGTTTCTTAAATCTAAGTGAAACATTCTCTTGCATGTATATTAGTGGAAGTACAAGGGTTTACTTAAGCTGATAAGTCCCCAATTGGAAAAATGGCACTCTGAAAGCAGACTCCTGTGCTTCAATATAGTAATATTGTAAAGGTCCAAAAGAGAGCATACATATCCCAAAGTACCTAATTTATACTCAGGACTACTTAGTCAAGTGTAAGGACCTGATTTGTCACTTTAATGATCCATTAAGCAATAACTCTGATATCCCAGTGTGTGGAGTAATTGGGAAAGAGCATTGCCATGAAAAATGAGAACCTAAGCTTTAATGAATTTATAAAGCTCACAGGTTTTCATAATAGAAATAGACATGTAGGTTGTTGAAAACCTGTTATCCAAGGAGATTGACTTCAAAGGATTTTCCAGGGTAACTACTGGTACTTGTTCTTATAAATAAATACTTTCCCGGGCTTATTTTTATAAATAGAAGAAATGTGTGTCAATCAATCACTGCATGCATCCAGGCAATAGCAAAAGTAGATAAGACTTAAATAGTAATTGAGCTGCATATAGAAGTGTCTGCTCCTCATTCTTCCTAGGAACGGGAACATATCTATAGCATGCTATATTAAAAAAGGAATTCTTATGGCTGCTAATTTTATAGCAAAGGGTGTAGTAGTATATGTCTCCTACAAAAAGGAGAAAAATGCAATTGAGGCAAATTCCTTGACTCTGCCTGCCTTTCTACTTTGCTTGCTTCCTTCCTTCCTTTTTCTTTCATCAGCAATTTTTTTTTAATTTTTCAAATTCATTAAGTATAAAATCATTTAACATGAAGCAGTTAACACTTTTTTTTTTTTGGTACTAGGGATTGAACCCAGAGGCACCCTAACCTCCATGCTACACCCCCAGCCCTATTTTTTATTTTTATTTTGAAACAGGGTCTCGCTAGGTTGATGAGAGTCTCACTGCTTTCTGAGGCTGTCCTCGAACCTGCAATCCTCCTCTCTAAGCCTCCCAAGTACTGGGATTACAAGTGTGCACTACCACGCCTGGTGTGAACACTTTCCTTAAAGAATATACCTACTGAGGAAAAAGCAAATTTTAAATAAAATTTCTAAGCAAATTGTATATAAGCAGAACTCAAAACTGAGTGTAAAGTCCCATTATGTGTACCTAAGTATTGGCAGCATATAACAGAGACCTTACATTTGGATTGGAAACAGAACAATCTAGTCCCCTATTTTAAATACTATTCAACTATCTTCCTGGATAAATGCTTTTGTATCATCTTGACTTACCTTAAAAAGAACTAAAAATTCCTTTTGCAAACCACCTTTACTTCTCTGGAAGATGTTAAAAGTTAAGAAAAGTCGTCCTTTGTTACCAATAACAAATAAATTATACTAACATAGGAACCAGGGAGTAAAAACAGTTAAAGTGCTTTTCAAAAAAAAATTGAAGATAAAAAAAAGATGGAAGATTACAGGGGAATTTGCTACTCTATGTACTAAAACACCTAAATTCCTACTTCTTGAGTCTTTTAAGAATAAGTCATAAGCTTTGTATACAGATTTTAAAATATAGGGGTTCTAGTTCCTTACAAATGAACCATATATCCATCTAAAGATAAATTCTCAAAATCAAACCTAAAGATATTTTACAGTTACAAATTCTTTTGGACATGAACTCAGTTACCTTTAACCTGCAGTTATGTCAAAACCACCATCTATTTTAAAAGGGTTAATATTTAAGAACAGTTTATTGGTTTGGTCATACATATTCATTTTTTTTTTGAAGTACTGGGGTTTGAACCCAGGGGTGTTTTACCTCCGAGCTACACCTCCGACCCTATTTTTTATTCTTTATTTTGAAACAGGGTCTCACTAAGTAGCTGAGGCTGGCTGCGAACACGGATCCTCCGGTCTCCGCCTCCCAAGTACTGGGATTACAAGTGTGCGCCACCATGCCCGGCTGGTCATACATATTCTTTACTGCATGTATGAGCTTTTATTATTTGAATAAGAAAATATGTTTTTTTTCCCCTCTGTTTACATACCTGGAAGTTTCTACTTCTATGACATCTCCTTCCCTTCTTTTATTAATTGAAAAAAGCTCATATTAAGAAGAATAGGGTATAGCTCAGTGTTGAAGCACTTGCCTAGTATGCATGAGGTCCTGGGTTCGATCCCCAGCAACACATGCACACACACACACACCTACAGAGGAGTAATATAGTAGTAATAGACAATATGTAATACATAGTATACATTTTAAACAAATAAAATCTTTGACCAACCCTTTTAGTTAGGTAAATAAAAGATTTATGAGTATTCATTTGTAACCTGTACATGTATTTGATGCTATTGTCAAACCATGAAAAGAGTCTTGCTTTCTGTCAGACTATCCTGAGATGAACATGTAATGATGACGTTTTATCCTGTGTGGTTCCTCTTTACAGTCCCATTTAGTTGTTGTGTTTTCCTTTTCTGTGAGCTTTTTATCTATTCCCAGTGTTTAAGTGTCTTCCAGTGACCAGAAGGAATAGCTGTGGGGAAGATATTAAGACAGAAACTTAAAGATGATTTATATATTGTTAACAATACCAACAAAGAAAACTGATGTTTATCCTAAAGAAAATGCTTTTATAATCTCTACAGAGGGGACATTAGAGCAAGAGAAAGCATCCTGTTCCTGAAGAGCTTGTAGCCTAGATGTATGGATCAAACATACATACATAAAATGATGAGGGTTCTTTACCTCTTCTGTATGATACATGGGCTAGTCTGCAAACAAAAAACCCCACATAAGTGGAGAGTACTAAATGCAGTAAGAATAAAAGAGTGTTCTGAGAAGTAAGGGTATAATCAAGCACTGTTCTCAAAATGTGTTAATGGGCTTAGATTGGCAAAAAAGTAAATGAAATGACATTACTCCTCTGAGTGAGAGGAGCAAAGCATATAGGATGGTGGTCTGATGTGTCACCTTACTGAGTGATAATGCTATAAAGTTAAGGCGTCAATTGATGGGCGCCCTAAGAGGTAGGAGAGAGAGGATGATTAATTTGCATACCTTAATATTCTTTCCTATTGCCCTATTTCCTACCTAGATATGTATGTTCACTAAAGATTTCATAATAAATACTTTTGTAATGAATATATCAGCTTGTAGCAGATTTATGTTTATTGCCAAGAGAGGTCCAGAAATTAAGAAGGAGAACTGTACCCTAAAAACACTTTAAAGTAGGGGGAAAAAACCCAACAACTAATACATAATTGTTGCCTTTGGCATATACAATGAATGGTTTTTTTTTTCATGGAGTTGAAATTATTTTCTATAATGAATTTCTTATATTTATATAATGACAAAGATTTTTATTGTTTTTTAACTCTTCCAAATATCCTGATAATGTGAGGCAATATTTTTTGCTTGAATTATCTAATTAATTGACTCTATTTCCAAGTGTACTTGGAAGATAGGCTGTAAATATTATAAGTTGTATACCTTATGTTATTATATGGATTACTTTTCAAAGTCTGTGAGAATGCACTGCACTGGTGGGTAATCTTGGACAAATCATTAGCCCTTTTTAGGCAACAGTTTTCTCTTTTTTAAAATGAGGGAATAGTTAATAGTTAACCTTTTTTTTTGTGCAGTACTGGGGATTGAACCCAGGGGTATTCTACCTCCGAGCTACACCCCCGGCCCTATTTTTCATTCTTTATTTTGAAACAGGTTCTCACTAAGTTGGGGGGGGGGCTCACTAAGTAGCTGAGGCTAGCCATGAACCCAGATCCTCCAGTCTCAGCCTCCCAAGTACTGGGATTACAAGTGTGCGCCACCACGCCCGGCATAATAGTTAACTTTAAATGTCTTATACAATAGCTCCAAGTAATGTAATTGAGCAAAAATGACTATTTTCATCGACTTTTTGACCCTTAAATTATGTTTATTTTTCATTAGAGAAAACTTTGCACAGTAACTTCCCTTTGTCCCAAACTTAAGTTCAGCAGGTGGTTAATTGAATCATACTCTTCACTGCAGAAAAATGTTTCATGCAGTCATTAGAACAGGACCTGGCATGTTTTATCCATCTGTTAGCTCACATATCTTAAATGTTTAACTCTCTTGGGTGGGGCATTGGGAAGAAAAAGAGGGCATCTGCAAATAAACATAGCCATTTCTTATTAGTGCTTAAAGTAGGTTGGTTGTTTAGAACATCTGTTGGATGCATCGATATAGAATAATAAAACTTCATGGGAAAGAAGTGAGTTGAGAAATCAACATGTTCTTTTATTATTATTAGGAAAATAAAAAATGGCTGGAGCTCTTACCAGCTCTAAGAACCTTTGCTTATAGAAATATAATACAAAGAAGTCACTGTAATGCTTTATAAATGGTTATCCATCAAGAGTACCTATTTTTTATTTTATCGAAATTTTACACATACGTAATTGTGATGCAGGGCTTATAATGAACAACAGCAGTCTCCTGATACTTCTCCTGAGGCTCCTCTCCCCAGAAGCAACTGAAATCAACCCAGTGGATTATTATGACATTTGCCTACAGATTTCTAATTGCACTGATGAGGTAGTTACTTCTTCATCTTTCAGTGTGGAATATTTGACTTTCTTATGTGGAGTTTCTTATTAGGTCTCTTACCTCACCCAACTCCTTATACACACTCCCTGTCCTCCTCCATCATTTCAATATAAGCATGTCATAATTTTTATTATGTTATTGTGATAATGTGCCCGAAAAAAGTAATTTTTTAGCCTCGTTTTCTACCCTAAAACTTAAATTCCCTGTCTTTACTGCCCCAAGGACAAGACTAGTTCCCTAAGGACGGAAAAACCAGTTCCTGCCTTTATTGATAAACCAGTTCCTGCCTTTATTGATAAACCAGTTCCTGCCTTTATTCCCCTAAGGACAATACCCAATAAATCAGTTCCTGCACTTACCTCTGCCCTGACAGAGCCCTAACAACCGACCCCCACCTCTGTGTTTAACCCCCTACCCCAAACTAATCACTTTACTTCTAAATAAGGGAAAACTTTCTGTGGTTGGCTGATTCGAACCCAAACTGCAAAAATCTGTGTCTGTACCCCCAGCTTGTTCTATAAAAAGAGAGCTGTAAGCTACACAAGGGGGCTGCCGTTCTAGCCTGTGCTGGTGGACGGTAGCCCCATGGTATTAAAGTCTTGCCTTAACTGAGATGGTGATCTTGGAATTTCTGTGTCTCGTGCCTTGTTCAACATTAACTAATATCTATTATTCATCATCTTGAGGGTTCCCTTTGCCTCTTTCTTGGAATTCTGTATTTTCTACTTTTTGTGTACATTCTCCTTTTGGTAAAGCATATCATCCAAGATCCCTTAGGGGAAAAAATAGGTGAAATGAGGGTTAAACAATGTAAAGCTGTGAATGTCTGAAAATATTACTTTAGTCTCACCCTTGGTTAAAAGTTGTTTGACCTCAGAAATTTGAAAATGATGCTCCATTACCTCTGGCATCCAGTTGTTTCTACCGAGCATGGCCAGAATCATTCCAATTCTTGATCCTTTTTGTATGTGCCCTGTTTTCATCATTATTGTTGTTGTTGTTGGTTTGTTTATTTTGCAGTTCTGGAGATCAAATACAGGGCCTCTGCATGCTAGCCACATGCTCTGCCAGTAAGCTATACCCCCAGCCCCTGGTTTCTTTAGGGTTTTTTGTTTGTTTTGTTTTTGTGTTTTGTTTGTTTGCCTTCAGGAACCTTGTGGAATCTTTGTTCTGTTCCCAGGGATATGAAATTTCATCTTGAGACATTTAGAAGAGACAAAATCAACAAGATTTGGTGTATGAGGGAGAATAAAAGTTTAAGATAACTCTAGTTTTTAGTTTGGTTGACTAGATAATGCTTTTTACCAAAATAAGGAGCAGAGGGAGCAGTGGGTGCTTTATTTTATTTGGCCTAGGAGAAGGCAGAGATAATGACTTTGGTTATAAATATGCTGAATTTGGATATTCTTGTGAAAATGCCCAAAGAATAGTTGGAAATAAGTTGATTTTGTGTGTGTGTGTGTGTGTGTGTGTGTGTGTGTGTGTGTGTGTGTGGTGTGTGCTACTAGGGATGGAACCCAGGGGCCTTCTACCTCTGGGCTACATCCCCAGACCTATTTTATTTCTTATTTGGAAACAGGGTCTCTCTAAGTTGCTGAAAGCCTCACTAAGTTGCTGAGACTGACTTCGAACCTGCGATCCTCCTGTCTCAGCCTCCCAAGTACTGGGATTTCAAGCATGCACCACTACGCCCAGCTGGAAATAAGATTTTGAAAGCTTAAAAAGAAAGGTAGTCTCGAGATAGAGTGTAAGCTGTTATACATACTAGAGCTGATAGTTAAATCAGGGAGTTGTTAGGATTATCAAGGAAGACTATTAAGTAAGAAGGAAAAAGTTTGAACTCCAATCTGTGGTACATAACATTTGAGGATTAGGCTAGAAGAATCACTAGCGGTGATACCTGGTGACTGTTCCACCTTTGTTTTTTGTTTTTGCAGTACTGAGGATTGAACCCAGGGGCATTCTACTTCCAGACTACACTCCTAGCCTTATTTCTTATTTTTTATTTTGAAACAGGGTCTCACTAAGTTGCGAAGGGCCTAAGTAGCTGAGGCTGGCTGCAAACCCAGATCCTCCCGTCTCAGCCTCCCAAGTACTGGGATTACAAGCGTGCGCCACCACACCCAGCTTTGGCCTCTGGTATTTTAATGTTTAATCATATGATTAGTAGTAAAAGTTCCCTGGATTGCAGGGCGTACCAATTTTCAGTGTGTGTAAATAATATTAAGCTTTATTGAAGAACAAGAAGATACTTATAGTACAAAATGCTATATGTAATAAACGAAAGTAAAATTCTCTTTTGAGATTTTACTCTTTTAAAAGATGTTTTCAAATTGCCAAAAGAAACAGAATGCCTGAGAAGTGCATGGTTAGTGGGAATTGGAGAAGGTTAGGGTATATGGGTATATGAAGAAACTGAAATGGGAAGCAAACACCATCGCTCAGATGTTCTCCCTTCCCTCTCCCTAGAGTGCCTCCACAACTTGATATTTTCTTCAGAAGAAGCCTGACAGTATTTTCTTTCATTTCCTCCCTTTTCATCTTGTTTCACTTTCTTAATCATTGACAACAGGTTACCATAAAGGGTAAAATTAATTTGCATTTCATTTCAGTTAAGTCTCATAAAATGATGTTCCTAGAAACTGTCACTCTTTTGCCTTCTGCATTGGATCCATAGAATATTCTGCTTTACAGAATGTCCCTACAACCTTCTTGAACCAAGTACTCCTCAACAGTTATTGTAGGATCATTTTTTGCAGGGGAAAACTTAAGTGGAAGACATGTAATTTCAGCTGAGCCACAGGGATGGGAAGAATTTCAGAAGCAAAGAAGGGCAGTGAGCAGTGAATGTATGCCTAGTTTCAAGAATGCACATGAACCAAGGATGAAAGGCCATTTTGGCAAAGTTCATGGTTGATGGCAGAGTAGAGTAGAGATGATGAAGCTGGCAAGAAAGCTGAGACAAAATGTGGCATGAGTACCATGCTTCGAGTCCAGAGGCATTCTTAAGTAAATAAAGGAACAGCAGCAGAATTTGGGCAAGAAAATGCATAACCAGAAACAATCCTTTACCAAATAATTTGTGGATAGGAATTTAGATAAGAAAGAATAAAATAACTTAAATGTTTAACTTTCTTTATTTAAGAAGTCTCTACTTGGGAGGCAGAGACCGGAGGATCCGGGTTCGTGGCCAGCCTCAGCTACTTAGTGAGGCCCTCCGCAACTTCATGAGACCCGGTTTCAAAATAAAGTATAAAAGATAGGGCTGGGGGTGTAGCTCCGAGGTAGAACACCCCTGGGTTCCATCCCCGGTACCACAAAGAAAAAAAAAAAAGAAGTCTCTTAGCCAGGCGTGGTGGTACTGTAATCCCAGTACTCTGGAGGTTGAGACAGGAGGATTGCAGGTTCAAGGACAACCTCAGCAATGTAGTGACACTAAGCAACCAAGCAAGACCCTGTTTCAAAACAATAAATAAACATTGCTTCTCGGCCTTTTGGCTAAGATAAAGTGTAAACAAACAAACAAATGGTCTGGAAGTATAGCTTGGAGGTAGACTGCCCCTGGGTTTAATCCCCAGTACAAAAAAAAAGAATTCTCTTGATCATTGTATTTATTTAAAGATATGGAAGGTGTCTAACCAGTGTTTGGAAATCTGCAGTTACTCAGAATTAATTTTGAAACCAGCTTTCACTTACTAGCCTCTGTGTGACCTTGGGAAAATTACTTTACTCTCACCTGTAGTTCTTTGTGGAGTTGTGCCCATAGAAAGAGCACAGAGTTCAGTGCCTGGTCTGTTAATTCTCAATACATTGCTAGATATTATTATTATTATTGCCATCATAAAACTTTCCAAGTTTAATAGGAAATGACTGAAATAGAAAAGTTTAGATTAAGCCGGGCGTGGTGGCGCACGCTTGTAATCTCAGTACTTGGGAGGTGGAGAGTGGAGGATCCGGGTTCGCGGCCAGCCTCAGCTACTTAGTGAGGCCTCCGCAACTTCGTGAGACCCGGTTTCAAAATAAAGGGTAAAAAATAGGGCCGGGGGTGTAGCGCGGAGGTAGAACGCCCCTGGGTTCAATCCCCATACCGCAAAAAAAAAGAAAAGTTTAGATTATAACTTCTAACCTAGAAAAAATTTTTATTGCAACTAATTTAAAATATTTTTCTCAAATTCAGTGTTAATTCCCTCCATACACACTGAGGATTGAACCCAGGGGCATTCTACATCTGAGCTACAACCCCAGCCCTTTTTCTTTTTGAAACAGGGTCTCACTAACTTGCTGAAGCTGGCCTCAAACCTATAATCCTCCTGTCTCAGCCTCCCAAGTGCTGGAATTACAGACATGAACCACCATGCTGGGCTCAGGGTTAATTTTTCTATGATACTTACCTTTCTATGATATTTACCTTCCAGATCCATATAATATTGGCCTTTTTTATGTAGCATAATGAGAAAGTAGTGAAGTTTAAGGTTAAATCTGTTACATGCTTTCTAAATTGAAAGAGATAAAAAAGACATCTCAAAGCCTGATCAGTGGTAGGCAGTATTAGATCTTTGATTTATTCATTTGCTAATTAAATCTGGGGTTAGTTTATAAAAACCAACTATAATAATAGCACTGTTCAGTTAGGGTCATGGAAATACAGTAGTTGGGTCCACAATGTTTTAATTGCCCAATACTTAAAATTAAGTCAGCAATACCAATGAAATTAGCTAGTTTTTGTTTTAGAAGCTAGATCATGAATTTTGGCTTTAGAGTCGCCTGATGGGGTGTTTCCATGTGAAAATCCAGCCAGTGTCTCAAAATGACTTATCCAAAATTAAACTGACCTTCAAATTATCCTCGCTTATGGTTCCTGACCCAGTGAGTTTGAAATTGATAGGAAACAATCAGCTAGGAAAATGAGGTGGAAAATTAAAGGAGGAAAAAATTTTCTTCCTAAAACTAAATCTCATTGCAACATCTCCTATGTTGGTAGCCTTTATTCTTTCTCTGAGGAAAAAATGATACAGATAAACCGGAAAACTTCTTAGGAGGTTTCTTAATATTTTCCAATGTAATTTGGACCATTTTCTCATGTTTTACAGGTTTTTTGAGTAAGTTTATAATATAAGATAAATCAAGCCGGGCGTGGTGGTGCACGCTTGTAATCCTAGTACTTGGGAGGCGGAGACCAGAGGATCCAGGTTCTCGGCCAGTCTCAGCTACTTAGTGAGGCCCTCCACAACCTCGTGAGACCTGGTTTCAAAATAAAGTATAAAAAATAGGGCCGGGGGTGTAGCTCGGAGGTAGAATGCCCCTGGGTTCAATCCCTGGTACCTCAAAAAAAAAAAAAAGATAAATCAATAAAACTTACACGTGTTAAGACAGGCAAACCATGCCCCATGGGCTACATCCAGCCTGCTGCCTTGTTTGTTGTTTTGTTTTATTGGGGTTTTTTTGTGTGTGTGTGTGGTACTAGGGATAGAACCCAGGGGCAGTCTACCTCACTTACACCCCCAGTCCTTTTTTTATTTTTTATTTGAAACAGAGTCTTGCTGGGTTGCTGAGAGTCTTGCTGTTTTGCTAAGGCTGGCCTTGAATCTGTGGTCCTCCTGTCATAAAGAAAAGTATGTTTTCAGTATCAATGATGTTATGTTGAAAAGATTGGTTTCTGCTGTTAATATTGTTGTAAAATTTACTGTGCACTTAAGTGCTTGCTGAGTAACTGATCATTTCATTTAAGAAATTATACATGGTTATATGTAGTAAAAGTACCTCTTTGTTTATAGTCAAAGCAGATTGACTTCTTCAATTTTCATATACCATGGCTTGGTAATTTCATATTTTACATGTCACTGTGTGTGTGTGTGTGTGTGTGTGTGTGTGTGTGTGTGTGTGTTTTACTGGAGATTGTACCTAGGAGCATTCTAGCTCTAAGCTACATCCCTAGGCCTTTTTTATTTTTTGTTTTGAAACAGTCTTGCTAGGTTGCTGAGAGTCTCACTATGTTGCTGAAGCTGTCCTCAAACCTGCAATCCTCCTGTCTCAGCCTCCCAAGAACTGGGATTATAGGCGTGCACCACCACACCTGGCTATATCACTTCTATATACACATGAAATTGCTTTATAAAAGTGTTCCCTTATCAAAGTAGCTTGTATAGTCTATACTTACACAGTGTTTTGCCTAAAAACTACATCCTGATTTCAAAGGTCAAAGCCAGCATATTTGATAGTTTGCGATTATTCTTTGCTTAGTAACAGACAGAATTATTTTCTTAAATACATTACTTAGTAACCTAAGATTAATGAAGTCTTCATGTGTTTGTTAGTGGTGTTTCTTTTCACCAACAATGCTTATAGTGAGGCTTATTTATTAAATCAGAGAGTCTGTTTATCAGTTCCCTGGGGGACAGAGTAACAGTAATATATGTATCAGCACGCCTTCAGCGTGTTCTCTTTAAAACCCAGAAGCACTTTACCCATGGACCTTATTCATTTTCTCAACCCTAGAAGGTAGAGAGATTGAGACACATGCGATACACACACACACACACACACACACACACACATACACACACACACACACACACACATATACATATTCTTTGTCCCTTGTTCTTTGCATGAGAAAAATATAACTATATTTGGTTTTATTCATTAATGTTTGCTCTGTAGCGGAATTATAGTGCATTTTAGCTTGGTTTCCATTCCAAAAATGTGTGACTCCCCGTGCCAAGCAAGCAGTCTGCTAATGCATGTCCCAGTTAAATCTCTGCTCTTTGTTTTGCCCCTTTACATTACACTAGAGCAGTTTCTTAAAACCACAGCCATGCCTCTGCACTTTTGTGTGTGTGTGTGTGTG